>VXBZ01002901.1:61226-75182 GCA_013399135.1 Heliornis fulica
TATAATAATAATATTTTATATATACATATACAAGTTAACAGTCAAACTGAAATTGGATTTTGCTTGTTCAGAATGTGCTTTGAGTTTGATTAAAAGTAAAGAAGTATAAACATATGGCAGCAAAAGTGAGAGAAGTCATATATGGCTCCATAAAATTAATTTTGTTGCAATCTGGTAACCAATGAAGTTTTGATAAAATGGAATAAAACCTGATTTATTTATTTTTTTCTGTTTAGGAACGCTGCAATGGCATGTTGAACAAGATGCATCTGGTAAATAGATTTCTGCCGACAATCCATGGGAGCTGAATTACAATAGTGTGGGAATAGTAGAACAAATGAACAAATTAAACTACTACACTATCAAGTACAAGTTGCAAGTGCTTTAGAAATAAATAAATAAAGTAGGTTAATATCGAATATTAATCTAAGAAACCTAAAAAGTAACCTTTCCCTGAGTAGTTACTGAGATCAAATGTTTGGAGAAAACACAGAATAATTCACTGCTAAATAAAATATACACATCAAACTACAATAAATCATGAAATGGGAGAGCCTTCTGGAGAAGAAATTGCCTATTAGATAAAGCATTACTTACTCTTGGAAGCATATGGCCTGAGTCTCTTCTACAACTGGCACAAAAAAGAAAAGCAACAACAACAAAAGTCAGGTCAAATGCCTAGAGGTACTAAAAATTAATACTCAAATGTAATAGTATTTTCTGTATTTTCTACGATGTCTATTTTGGACTAAAATCTGGATTTGGCCCATATGTTTCATATTACATGGAAAAAAATGAGGATTGCAGAGAGAATAGTGATTCATTATCCTCAGGCTGCCCAGAGACATTGTGGAGTCTCCTTCTCTGGAGTCATTCAAGACCAATCTGGACATGTTCCTGTGTGATTTAATCTAGGTGATCCTGCTCAGGCGGGAGGGTTGGACTGGATGATCTTTCAAGGTCCCTTCCAACTCCTGACATTCTGTGATTCCGTGATTCTGTGACTCACTTGCAAAGCACATGGGTGAATGGGCCAAACAGGTAAGTGGCAATGGTTTGGTTTTTAGGTTCAGTGCTAAAGAGAAAATGCACCATGCATGGATGCATAATTCTTAGACTTTAGCTGTCAAATCAGTATTTGCTGCTTTTCTCATCAGCCAAGGAAGTTCACCACCGCAGTCTTCGAGGCTCATTATTATACATGGTTGTTTAGAATAGAAATTGATAATAAATTATGAAAGTGCATAAGTAATACAAGGCAGCTACAATTACACTGCAGCAAGTTTCAATCTTTGTGTTGGAGGGCATTATATATACATCATTAACTATGAAGTACTGAACAATAAATATGGTTATTATTATAACAAAAGACTAAAAGCTTTTTGACACACTATAGATTGTTACCCAGAAGATTGACAAATTGCTAGGATTTATAGCTTTTAGGTATTTAATAAAAACATGGGAGAATATGTCATACTGCTATCAGGAAATAATTGAATTTCCCTGATTGCCAGGAATTTGACAATGGTTGTAATTTTGATTTAAAACTAGTGGAAGGTACTTTTCACATTGAGAATCTAAACTGCAGATGGCATGTAGGACACATGTAACTTTTTCTGGGAATGCAGTCTCAAAGGCTCATAAAATAGGAATCAAAATGACAGATTAGACTGGAAATGTTTATCATTCAAAGAGCTTGCAGACTTTTGGAGCGGGTAGATTCATAAATAGGAATATGGAAAGAAATTGGTCTGACAAAAATGGAAAGAGGTCTGACAAAACCAAGATAACTAGAAGTGTAACTGTGCTATGAAAAAAAGTGTCTTACTTTGTTTATGTAAAAATATGAAGAATGCAGTGTAACATAATATATATAGGCAATTCCACAGTGATGATTTCCTCTAAAACAAAGGCTATAATTTTAAGTCTTGGAACATAAACTTTAATCTGTTTACCATAGTTGAAAAAATAATGATTGCTTTGTTTAAATTAGATCAGTTGACCAGGAATTAAAGACAAAAAAGAAAGGCAAACCTTTCAAATATGAAGGCCAGAATGCTAGATATAGTTTGGAAGGGAGATTTTGAAAAACTGAATAATAGCTTTCTATTGATTAAAGTCAATTTTGATTCTATAGCAACAAGGACAAAATCTACTACTATATGGTTCTAAGATTAATGCTACTTTCTGAAGTCTCCCTTTAAAACTCCCTTGTACCAAAGGATATGGATTGATTTCTATTTCATACCCCCTCTCCCAAGATATTAGGAAAGGCAGAGAACAAAGTCAGTGACTGACTTTTTTTACAGAAATCTATGATCTGTGTGTTACTCATTCCAGAATGGAATGATTCTTACATTCTCTGCCTCTGAGCTTCATCACTTACCATTTTCCTTAGAAGCCCTCACCCTACTACACATACATAAGTGGTGTACTCCACAAATCTCACCCACAAGGACAAAAACAAACCCAACTCCTTACTACTGCTATGTATGCATAAAAATGTGATTTTTCTGAACAAAACTTTCTTTATCTTCAGAGTGACATTGCAATCAGTCTCAAAATTTGGGTGGTAATGTTCCTTCCTGAAGTATCAGAGCTTACCCTCCCTCAAAAAAAAAAAAAAAAATCCTCATCTAAACCCTTCCAGAAAAGCCAACACATTTTGATACTACTCATCGTTAAAAATAAAAAAATCTTGCACTGTTAGAGAATTAAAGAATTGCACAGTGGTTGAGGTTGAAAGGGTCCTCTGGAGGTCATCTGGTCTAAGCTCCCTCATCAAGTAGGCCTAACTAAACCCAGTTGCCCAAGACTATGTCTGGAGAGGTTTTGAATATTTCCAATAAGACTCCACAAGCTCACTGGGAAATCTCTGACTGTGCTCATCCATCTCCAGAAAATAAAATAAAAAAAAGTTTCCTATTCAGATGGACTCTCACTGTGCACCACGGAAAAGATCTTACTTCCATCCTCATTGCACATTCCCTTTAGGAATTTATACACATTCATAAAATGCTCCCTGAGTCTTTTCTAAGCTGAACATTCCCAGCTCTCTCAGCCCTTCCTTATAGCAGAGGTACTTCAGTCCCATAGTCATCCTTTTGTCTTTTTCCTGGACTATTCGTGGTTTGACAATTTCTTGCTTGTACTGAGGAGCCCAGAACTGGACCCAGCACTCCAGGTGTGGTCTTACAGTGCTGAGAGCAAGGATCACCTCCCTTGACTTGATGGCAGTATTTTGCCTAATGCAGACCAGGATACCATTAGAAATATCCCTGATTGCATTGTTTTTGTTTTTTGGTGGTGGTTTTTTTCATTGCTCACGGTATAGGGTTTGCATGGCAAAGTTTTGGCAGTAGGGAGGCTACAGGAGCAGAGTCTGTGAGAACTGTTTAAAGCTTTCCCCATTACTGACAAAGCCAATGCCAACTGGTTCCAAAACCAACCCAACTCAGTCAAATCTGAGCCTGTCAGCAATGTAGTAGCACCTCTAGGATAAATACTGCACTGTTTCAGCTAGGATACAGTTAATTGTCTTCCTAGCAGCTGGTACAGTGCTGTGCTGTGGATTTAAGGTGAGACTAATGTTAATAACACACTAATATTTAAATTATTGCTAAAGCAGTCAAAGGCTTTTCAGCCTCTCATACTGGCCTGCCAAGGAGAAGGCTGGGGGCTTGAAAGAAGCTATGGGGGAACACAGCCAGGATAGGTGACACAACCTGACCAAAGGGATATTTCATAGCATATGACATGTTCAGTATGTAACTGGAGGAATTGGCTGGGATGCAGCATGGCTCAGGAACTAGTGGAGGATTGTTTCTAGGTGGTAAGCTGTTGTCCTGTGTATCACGTTTTGTATACTGTTGTTATTATTTTCTTTTTTCTGTCCTATTAAATTGTCTTTATGTCAACCCATGAGTTTTACCTTTTNCTGGGGGCTTGAAAGAAGCTATGGGGGAACACAGCCAGGATAGGTGACACAACCTGACCAAAGGGATATTTCATAGCATATGACATGTTCAGTATGTAACTGGAGGAATTGGCTGGGATGCAGCATGGCTCAGGAACTAGTGGAGGATTGTTTCTAGGTGGTAAGCTGTTGTCCTGTGTATCACGTTTTGTATACTGTTGTTATTATTTTCTTTTTTCTTTCCTATTAAATTGTCTTTATGTCAACCCATGAGTTTTACCTTTTTCTTTTGTATTCTCTTCCCACCCCACTGTGGTGGAGGGAGTAAGAAAATGGCTGTGTGGTTCTTTTAGCTGCTGTCCAGGTTAAGCCATGACACATATTTAAGAGGGGAAAAAAACCTACTGCACAACAGCAGCTCTGAGAGGACTGAAAATACGTGAGATAAATGGCCCTGCAAACATGCAGTGGGATGAAGGAGGTGTTCTAGGTGCTAGAGCAGATTCCCCTGGAGACCGTGGTGGGGCAGGCTGTTCCCCTGACCTATGGAGGTTGATGGTGGAGCAGATATCCACCTGCAGCCCTGTGATGAAGCAGGTGGTGTCACTGAAGGAGTCTGACTGTGGAAAACCCATGGTGGAGCAAGTTCCTGGCAGGATATGTGCCCTGTGGGGGGCCAATGCTGAAGCAGCTTGTGAAGAACGACAGCCTGTGTGAAGGACCATATTGAAGAAGTTCATGGAGGACTTCTTCCTGTAGGACGGACCCTACTCTGGGGAAGGGTGTGAGATGAAAGGAGTGGCAGAGACAACATGTGATGAACTGACTGCAAACCCAGTCCCCTTGTGTCACTTGTGTAGACAAGCTAGAGAAACTGGAGGTGAAGTTGAGTCTGGAAAGAAGTGTAGGGGTGGGAGAAGGTGTTTTAAAATTTGGTTTTGTTTCTCATTACCCTACCTTTATTTGATTAGTAAATTAATTAAAAATTAAATTAATTTTCCTGAGTTTAGTCTGTTTTCACTGTGATGGTGATTGGTGAATGATCTCTCCCTGTCCTTACCTCAAATCATGATCCTTCTGTTATATTTTCTCTCCCTTGTTGAATGACGGAGGGGAGTCACAAAGCAACTTTGGTGAGCACGTATTGTCTGGCCAAGATCAATCTGCCACACTGACTCAAGAAGCATTTTCAAAGCATGTCTTCTTGATCAGACCCTGCACAAAATTCAAGTAAAAGTGATGAAGACAGTCTTAACCTTGGACTCAGAGGAATACTCTGAGAAGTCTCAGAGCTCATACCCAGTTTACAGTGTAACTGGGCAACTGACAGTCATTTTTCCTATATTGCATAAAAACTCATAAAAGTGCAATTTTTTCTCATAAATTGCATATAAAGGTCAGAACCACAACAGGACTGTGCAAACATTTTATGAATGGGTGCTGCATATAAGCTGTCTCATAAGTCACTCCTAGAACACAAACCATAATACAAAATTTCTCCACAACTGCCTACTAGGTTTATATTTCTTCAGATGTCTTTGTAATTGGGCCCAGGAATCAGAATAAATTGTTAAATGCCAGGTCAGTGTCTACTGGTTAATAAGCCTCTGTAGAAAGGCAAGTAGGCACTGTCTTTTTTCTTTTAAAGTAACTATCAGCATTTGCATAAGACCTGTTAGGTTTTCTCAGAGGATTTGTTAAGCTATCTTATACAGACCATCGGGCACTAGGTTTCAGAGGGACACAGCTCTTCTGTCTGTAAGGTAGTTGGCTCAGAAAGGACACTGCATTTCTACATGCATATATATCTATTGAATGCAAAAGTTAATTTCACATGCCATAAACTATAAGGGGGGTTTTATACTCCTTACTATCATAATTTTTAAAATATGTGCCTCAATTCTGTGTCTTAGGTTCTACGTTGCATGTATTTTTTGTCGTTTATCATCCAGATGTTTTCCACAGCAAGCATGAAGATAGTTTCTAAACAGGATGTGTTTTTTGTGATCATTTTTAATATATATGAAGAGCTCAGGGATAATATTTTTCAATTTCAAAATGGCTTTCTGTGTAACCTAAAATAAGTTCCTTAGGAGAAATTTTATAATTTTAGCGTGATGGATGCAAGTGAAAGAAAAGGAATTATCTAAAACTTTGCCTGCATCCTGTATGGTTTTGTAATATCTTCTACATAAAAAGTCTTAAGACATTAAAAATTTTGTGATAGTTATCAAAACTATTCTCAAAAGAAACACATGATAAGGATTAAAATCTTACATGTTAAATTTTAAATAAATGTAATTTCAAACATTTGCTATGTTAAACCTTGAAAACTATGTTTTTAAAAGAAACACCAATTGAATTTCAAATTTAGTGCAGGCTGTGTGCAGGGCCAAAAGCCAGAAATTTCTGAATTTTAAACTTGACTCTTAAAACTAATACAGACTTCTCTATAGCTTTTGGAAAGTCACTTAGAGTTTCTGCCTGAATATGTTTATAGTTTCCTTCTAATTTACAAATTTTTTCTGAGTATTAATTAGCCAAAATCTGTAGAACTTTTTAAGACTATAGAATATGCTATATTTTTGTTACATGGTGAAGTCATTACATTGTATGGTAGTCAGCTGTTGGACTTACATTTCCAGATCTGAAGCAGGGATATACCATTTCCACTAAGCAAGGCAATCAGCAATTGAACTAATCAATTCATCTCTCCAAATGATATTAAAAACCTGCAAACTCACTACAGAAAACATTCTTTATAAAACTGAAAGCTTTTTTTTTGTTACTGAAGAAACAGATGTTTGCTACTTCCATATGTAACAGCTGTGTGCAACATTGAGGAGATCAGTTCTGCCATTTAATTACTCCAGACTTATCATAGAACCTTCTCCAGACTATGGGTTCTAAATATAAATGTCAGCTACTCTGTAATTAAGCATATGACTTCTCTGTTGCTCTTTGACACTGTCTTGCTGTTGCTTTTGTAGTGCTCAATGCACATTTTTGCCTACTTCATATAAGAAAAGCATATTTACTTTCCTTACATTTCTCTCTGATTTAAAATATGCAAGTAATTTTTGAAAATAGCACTGGCATCTTAGGTTATGTTATGTTTAGGAAATCCAATATCATTTATTGCTAAAAAGAAACATAGGCTGAGCAATTTAAAGGACAAAATGTTGTACCAGGAAGCTGACCCATTCTTCCTCTGTTATTATTGCTTTTTAATGAAGTGCTCTAAGAGCTTGATCCTAAACCATGAAGCTAATGGGAATTTGCCATTATTGGCTGTAGTAGAAATGGAGAAGTCTGAGGGAGCAAAGTGCTGTTCTTTAAAATATATTTGTGACTAAACTTGACTCTAGAATTAGTTTGCTTTTGACCAACAAAATTATGATCTCCAATTACGACAACTTCCTGTACAACTAAGTGGAATCAGGAATACGTATGTCAGGTTTACATGTAAGTTGGAGTCCACATCAGCAGCAATGTTTTGCAGATTTTTTTATAGTCAGACCCTGTGCTCCAAAAAACTCACAAACTCATACTCTTCCTTCCCAAGATCCATCACTCGAGAAATATAGTGACCTTAGGGTAATACTTCAGGGCAGGAGGAGGACAGACATAAATCACAACAGGAGTGTGCTGAGGCCCCCTTTTATTTGATAGAGACCTACTGACAATGATAGAGCAAGTCACCTACAGGTTTGTCTAGATGAAAAACTCCAAGGAATGGTTTCCCAGTCTGTCTGAATAACAATGTCTAGTTCATGGTCTTCTTGGTCATGAGATTTTTCCTCACATCACCTTGGAAACTCCCAAGCAATAATTTGTGGTTACTGTCTCTTGTCTTTTACTACTGAGAAAAAGTTTTGCTCCATCATCACTGTAACAACTCTCCAGATAACTGTAAGCAAGTATTAGATCACTCTTGTAGCCTCCATCCCCTCTGTCAGACTAAGACCATCACTCTCCCACCCTGTCTTCATCAGACATGTAACTCAAGGTTCTTGAACACCTTGGTAACCCTCTATGGAATCCTGTTCAGTTTCTCTTCAACTAGGGGCCTACAACTGAATCTATGATTCCTGGTGCAGGCTCACAAACACTTCCAAAAGGAGAATGATAACTTCTCTATGTCTACTGGACACAACCCTCCCATTGCAGTCTGCTGTTTGTGCTATTTGTGATGACAACGCACTATTGGTTCATATGCCACCCAGCACGTACCAAACCCAACCCTGAGTCCCAGTAGCAGTACTGAGCTAATTTGTATTTGGTCATACAAAATCTTCCTCTCCTCCTCTTCTTCAACTATATGTTTCTGATGTCTCAGTCCTTAAGGTTATAAAGCTCACTGTATTTTTCCCAGGGAAAAAACATTATCGTCCCTTTCAAATCACATTCAGTTTAAGGACCACAAGCTAAGCGGAGGAAGGTGGGGAAGTTTAGCAGTTTAACATTGCCTGGTTAAAACATCTTTAGAGATTAAACCAAAGTCTCATTTTCAAAAGACAAATATTACTTATATTCCACTGTTAAAATTTCTCCAGGTTTTCAGCTTTTTTTGCTAACTACTTAAAGCCTTTGAAGAGTTCTCAGCACGAGACCTTTGGAAAGTCCTATTAGCACCTTCTAGAATTCTGAACTCCATTTTTTCCTTTTAAGACTGACTGCAAAAGTGCTTACTCTCAGAGTCCAGTTGGAAGGTGTGAATCTGAGTAACTCAGACTGTTGCAGAGGACATATGAGATAAAGTGGTTGTAAAGTCAGTGAAAATAAAGGAAAGTACATTTGTAAAGAATATAACTGGAGCAACTGACAATACAAGAAAGCATGGGAGAGTATTCTATTACAAAATAAAATATGAAAGCCATTGGATCCGGGCTTTGTAATTCAGACTATTAAATGTTCAAAGGAAGCAGAGTGTTTAAATGGAAATGAGGTGACTCAGAGTCTTTGACTTGATTTAAACTTGGACTACTAAAGCTAGAGAGAAAAATAAGACCACATTTCAGTGAAAGAGAATATGCCAATTTGAAGCCAAGAACATTTAATAAAACTTCCTGAAAGAAAAATCTATTGGACTGCTGAAGAAAAAAAAAAACAAAAAACAAAAAACCCTCCCAAAGGTAATAAATGCCAGAAACCCCAGTGCATGGAACATTTTAACTGATCTTAAAGTGATCAAAACATTTGTGAATGAACAATAAGGATCAATCCTGAATGGACAGGGAGGCAGGCTAGATAACCTAATAGGTCTTCTCTTTCTTTAACTTCAGTGAATTTATGGCAAATTAAATAAGCATTGGGACATAGCACCAGCACTGAGGAAATTACATGCAAGGGAATCAAACTACAACCTTGAAAAGAAAGAAGAGCAAAGAGAATGTCCTAGCAAGTTTGTAAAAATAAAGTTTTCACAACCAATGTGTGCCAAGCTCATTATACAAGAAAAGCACATTGAATATTCATATCAGGCATGAACAGAGATGGGATAAATCTTTTAAAAAACATTATGCACTTTCACAAGAGAACAAGGGTATCACTAGGGAATTTGTATGGAATGAAGGAGTGATTTAGACCAGAAAACAGACCACTTTATGGGAAGCAGATCTTAAAAAAAAATTTGTGAACAGCTGGTTTTTGTTTTGGTTGGTTGTTGGGTTTTTTTCATGTGAAAATCAAATCTAAGATGTACTGACATTTAAATTCATATATCATTCCTTTGTGGTACGTTGACATAACTATGGAAAAAGAGTGTACTTATTTTATTAAAGATAGATTAGGTCCCAAGCTCTGGGAGGTATTTAAGAACCAGTAGGAGGGAAAGAAAATAAAAAAAAAAAGGAAAGATTAAACTTCACAAAAAAATTTTCTCTCCTCCAAGCAGCTGGGTGTGAAGGTGGAGGGAGAGAGAAAGGAGGACTACAGTTTCAAAACATGCAACTTCACAGTGGTCTGAAAACAGGAATTTTTCTATCAATTCAGACCGATATATTTTTAGTCTTGAAATCTTTTGCCAGTAGCTCATATGTTATGTTTCTTTAAAAAAAATAATTAAAAAACTTAATCAAGTTGAATAATTCAATCAATTATTTTCTGATAATTAATTTTTTATTTGTGTTGTGAATTTAAGGGGTTTTTTTTCTCCTCAACTGATTGTTGGAGGTCTTTGGGGTGGTTTGGGCTTTATTTTTAATTTTTATGACTACATTTTCCCTGGAATAAGTAGTGCTGCAAAATAGCCATTGACATAGTCACTTTATCCTACATGCTAGCAGAGTAGTTTAGCTTTAAAATTCATAATCTGTTTAAGCAGTTCCATATAATTCAGGATATTAAAAAGAAATCTTAGCAAATATTGACACTGCTGTTTTCTGTTGACTTGGGAAAAAAAGAGATACCAATTCTACAGAACAGATCTAATTTTTTTTAATAATTCGTATTTGTATTTGTAACAGTACTGCAGTGACTACATAGAAGTAGTACTGTCAACTCTGTTTGGGATTCAATACCTGTGCCCAGCTTGTAACCAACAAAGACCACATTTAAAATTTCAGCTACATGTTTTGATGTTATGTCATGGTTTGTTGCACATTTGATAGGATGAGCCGCAGTCAGGTTATTAAATGTCATATGTCACAAATGTGAAGGCATCAGAAAAACAAGTTCTGTACCTGCTTTCTCCAAAATATATAATCCATTCAAGTATTTGAAATCAGCTGTAAACAGTTTATAACCCTGAGAAAGAGCAGTGGTTTTAAGACTGCGTACAGGTGCTGTATTAAGTCTGAGACACTTGGAAAGACTTACACAGAAATGTAAATTGTGAATAATGGAGCATTCAAAATTACACTGCTGAAGCTTTCTTACACATAGTTCTCAAAATGGATTTCTCAATCCTCACTGCCAGTCCTGTTCTGTTCTTTTTCTTATTTGTAAGATATTCTATTACTCACAATCTTTTAGGACAAAGTAAGCTCCTGTTAACACTAAAGAGATACAGCATTAAGTGGAACAGCAAGAGTTGCCTGTTTGGTCTTGTCTCTTGAATGAGGCTTACACTAGACATCAATACATCTTGGCAATACAGGATGACACACTCTCTGAGCTACATAGTCAGTTGACTATACCCAGATGGTTAATTGAAAAATATTGCTTATGCTCATCTTATTTGATTACAAAGAAAAGTCAGATTGCAAACCTAAATCTACACCAGAGAAACATTCAGAAAAATCTGCTTATTTATGGGCCTTCAGTTTAGAGTAACATTCTAGCAATTGATGCTCTGTTCTAGCAGCAGCTTATGTGCTGTACAGGGCTTTTTGCTTGCTTTCCTTGGTAATGACATCATATGTTCTTAAATTACAGTATCTGCTTCTCAAATGAGAGTTCTACTTCGTTCCCATGCAGCTGAGCAATACAGCACTTAGCTTTTTTTTCATGTCCAAAGTCACAGCAGATGTGCTGTTGTTTTAACTGAAGTGACAAAAATAAAATCATCTAAACTGCTCTAATTTCTTTACTCTCTCCCTTTTGTCACTACACTTCAGAAGTGAATTTACAAAGCACTGCACTGCATTTTTAATGTGCACTTCAAATTCTATACATTTGTTCAGCTAAAACCTTTCTAGATTCTTTTAAGAGTGACTGTGTTGTCTCAAGATATATACAGAAGTCTAAACTTTCCTCCCAATTCCATCTCCTAGAAATTCTATAATGGGGATTACCAGACCAGTATTCCTCAGTTTACATCCTGCAATGAAAACACACGCTCTAAGTTTTCACCTATGAACCAGTTAAAATATTGATTTAGATACCTAAAAGATCCCCAAATATACCTGGAACATGATTCGCTTTATTAGTCTGTTTTGCTTTAGTTCTGTAACCAAGTACAAAAGAGAGAATAAAGATCAGTTAAAAGACAAGTTGTATGTAATCGCCCTTTCTCTGGGGGCATCCTGCATAGACCAACAACTTGGTATCTTTACCTTGCAGCTAGCAGAGTTCGGACAATCCTATTACTCTCTTCATTATATTTTTACAATAATTTCTATCAATAAGACCCCATCAAAAATAACCCCAACCCACCCTTATGTAACAAGGACATTTCCAACATAGCAGCTAACAAAGAATTCTCGCTGAGAAGGGATAGTATTAGCTGAAAACAATCAGAGCTACAAGTATTTCCACAGTTCTCTGAAAACTCAGGGCACCTAAATGTACTCAATTTCTATGTTCAGGAATAGACTTGATAAAAGGGGAATTTCAATAGCAATTGTCTACCTCTTCAGCATCTACATATCTAGCAACTGACTGGATAATCAGGAAATTTATCTTCAACTGTTATGTCAATTCAGGTAAATTTTATTCTCTCTATCTTTGACATTTTCTTTTTACCTCAAAGTAAAACCTAACAAGTTCTGTAGTATAATGAAACAGCTGTAAGAATAATGGAACTTTGAAACTTTTAGTAGCTGGTACCCCTTCAAAATTTACTCTTCAATAAGTCTTCTGCAGAATGATTGTTTAAAATTCAAGTATTATCATTCCTCTATTTCTAAATTATATTCATGTATTGAGCTGTATAATGAAATTCTATTTATTCTTGCTTTTATTCTTAAGTCTGATTAGTGGTATTCTTTAAAGATCTCCATGCTGTATATCAATGTGCTCAATACCAGTGTGGGTATAAAACAAATGGAACACAGACAACTAAAATGTTTCCGAGGTGTTAAATTGTCTCTCTATTCTTGAAAACAGTGGCAGTTGCTCCAGGATAAAATAAGGAAAAAGAAGGAATCCTGAATCATAAGATATCATCCCTTCTCAAAGTAGATAGATCCATATCAGGAACTTGCTCTTTCTGTCAGACAGGTAAATAAATAATTTCCCTTTCAATACTCATTTCAAGAAAAACAATTAATATTTAAAGTTCAGGGTGTTATAAAAACAAACTAACAAATAAAAAATACTTAACATTTTAGTAAAATCTGGAGAACGTTTTTACCATGAGAAATGTTTTATAGCACATCTTTTTTTTTCTGAGATACAGTCATTTACAACTATATAGTACACAAATGGCAGTTCTGATCTGTTAGCAGTTTATAAATACGATGTATAGTTTAAAACAGTGATGCTATCAGGATTTTTAAGATTAATTAAAACACATAATTTTTAAAAGTGGAATGTAACAGGTTTACACTTTTTTTCTCATGTAATCTAACTCAGCTCAGACACAACAGAGTAGAGTAATCAAGGCTAGACCTAACCAAACTACTGGTGGGCTAGAGGAAACTGTATGTTTGCTGCTGGACTCACTAAGCAGATATACAGTGCCATAACAGCCATATATGTCTTTAAATTTGAGCCTCATGCATTTACCTGATTTATCCGTTAATCAGATTGCTGTGTCACTCTGTCCTTCATTAGTTCCTGTCATCAATAGATTAAATACAATTATTTGACTATGAGTAAATTGGGTGTTAACCTCCTCCTACAGCAAAATACTCTGGAAAAGTTGTCACAGAAAGTAATCCCTAATGTGACCTTAAGCTCTTCTTCTTGTTAATTTTAATTAACTGACATGCCAATCAAATTTTCAATGCTTTTTTTTCTAGCCGTTATCATCACTGGTTTTGTAGATCTTTATTTTAATCTATGTATTAGTACCTTTGCCCATATGCCTCTGTGTGTGTGTGTGTGTGTGTGTGTGTGTGTGTGTGTGTGTGCACGCGTGCATTTTTCCTACCAGGTAACTCAGACAATCTGCAGAATTGTGAAAGACCAACAATGCCATCTACAGGTATAAAGTAATTCCTGTTCTGGCAGCACACCTGCTTTAGCTTTTCTTTCCCCTTTCTTTGAACAGGCTGTTTGTTCTACGGTGAAAACAAATGATGTTCATACATCATCAAGTTTTGGTCGGACCAAAATTGCGTAGGTCTGTTTTGCTAGACAGGAAATATCTATATGAATGATATATTTATAAGTATAAATATATATTAAAAAAAAACCCCAAAACAAAAACAAAA
>VXBZ01002901.1:75396-140101 GCA_013399135.1 Heliornis fulica
AAGGTACAGCACAGAGTAATTCCTCTTTGTTCCAATGTGCTCAGTTAGTAAAAGTTAGCCTTTCCCTCCCTACTACAGATGAAGAAAACTCACAATAAAGTGAAGCTTAAAACTGTGAAGAAATGTTTACACGAGTAATATAAGTGATGGAATTCCTATGAATATACTATAAAATTAAAATAAGTCCTACCATCTGTAAAATGAAAGAAATTCACCATTTTATTAATATATATTCATCTAGGTCGGCAGATTACTAGAATGAAGAAAGACTTATGGTCAGAAACCAGAAACTTCTGAATATTCTTCTTATTCTTTGACTGAATCTCTGGCCCTGGGCAAAAGCAAAAATTTTGCTGCTCACTCTGCATCTGTAAAATTAGAATACTAATGCTTACCTCCCACAAGGGAATTGTGAGCTTTTAATTAGATAGTGCTAGTAAGCTATTCTGAGTCGGCAAGTAGCAAAAAATGTTTCTTAAAACAGTACTCAGTTATAAATATATTTCTTAGAGAATGTAAAATTAATTGTCCTCTAGAAAGGTTTTAAGGTCAAGTAGATAATCTCCTCCAGTGAGCCAAGTCAACTGAACAATATGGCTCAAGAAGGAGACATTTGCCTCAGTGCAATCCACTCAGGAATCTGTTCAAAATACAACAAAGGCAACTTGATCCTTCCATAAGAACTGACTTTCCCCACCCCTCACATTATTAAGTAGAAAAATCCATTTTGAGTGGATTTATTTCAAGTTGTTTGTCCCCGTGTCCTGTCCCCTGTCCCCCCTCCAAATAATTTGCATAACTTCCTAAAATTATTAACTGCAACTCTTAGGTGCTGACATTTTGAGTGACAATGATTTTGAACAGAAGAGAATGTGAAGATGTTTCATAACTGTACTTACATGTATTTTGTGATTTTGTGAAAAAAACATTGCAGGAATGTCAGATAAACATAGATAAACGCAGAAATTCATAAGCTGCTTTTTCTGACTTTAAGAAACTGCATCATCTTTTAAAATATTTGCAACATATTTCTTAACTAGTAATGAATTTATATAACCGTATCCTTATTCTTAATTCAGCCTCTATATTTTCAGAGGTCATCACCCACTGCTGATGGCCAGATGCACTTGTAAGCAGCTTTGTCCCACAGCATGACAGAGCATTACTTTTGTAACATCATCTTTCCTGTCTCTTTATGCCCCATTCCCCCAGTCTTCTGTATTTAGCAAAATTAACTTGATTATTTTTTCTGAAGTATATTTTACAAGTGTTTAATGAGCTGGCTGCATGATAACAATTCTGTTGACCTTGTAAGCATAAATGTGAGATTCAGTGCTGCACCTCGAACAGGCATGAATGAATGAGCAGATACAGCAGAAGAGTGAAGGGGCTGATTAGCTCTAAGGTACCTTTGAGACCACCAAAAACAAACTGCTGTGAAGGACAATTAGCATTACAATGCCTTTCCTGAATTATTCTATGGATCATAAGTCTGTACTGAATCTCAATAGCACTTCACATCCTAAGACCATGCCTCTGAGGAAGTGCTTTGTACCTGTCTCCTACAGCCCACCTACTGTTTCAATCCATCACTCAACTGAGTCTTGAAGAGTCTTTTTCCACCCTCTTCACGTTGCTATGTCACAAAACAGTACTGTCTATATTCAGAAAAAAATGGGACAATCATAATATATCTTTCCTCTCCCTGGATACTGATTTAACCTAAACTGGACAGAAAACTGTGGTGTTTTTCCTGTGACCTAAGGGTTAATATAGCACAGAATTAAACAGAGAGGAATTTCATTATATTTTTGTATTTAAATAATATTCACAGTTAAGATAGTTTAAAAATTGTGGTTGTGACCTTCATATAAATGCTGTTGCTCAGGATAGCTGAAAAGGTGCTAGCTTTTCCAAATTATTTGTTTGAAGTGCTACCATTTAGATAAAATACAGATGAGACAGGTGGACTTTGAGGTGCTAATCAGAACTTCTCTCAGCTGATTTTCATTTTGCCCATGTTAGTATAAGGCACCCTGCCCCAGGGTTGAAACCAATCATCTGAAGGAAACTTAGACTACTTTTCCCCTTTACTTCTTATATATTAATCCCCCTCTCTAAACAAGATTTCGTGCATACAGCATGGAAAATTGACCCCTCTGATGCATCAGTATTGCTGAATGCTTCAAACAGCTTTGTAAAAGATCAGTGCTATGGTAGGGTGCCTTCCATGTTCCTGAGGATGAAAATATAAGTAAAAACTGAAATCCAGATTTTGGCTGTCCCACTAGATATCATATACTCTGAAGTTTACCTTTGAAGGAGTACCTCACATAAAGGAAGGATAGAAATACTTAGCCATCCTATTTCTTTTCTGTTTCACAGAACTCAGTATATTCCAGGACAATAACTCAGCTTTGGCCCGCTTTACTAAAATATTGACTCATTTAGTTTCCTACTATTCAATAACATTTTTCATTTCAACAAGGAATTCTCATGGTGACTGTTGTCATAGGAAAGACTATTGTTCCTCGGGTAAATATGGGAAATAAAGATTTGATTCATTTGAAATCTGACTTCAAAATTCTCTTTAAATCTTAACCTTAGTTCCTATACAGTTCTCCTAGATATATAATTCTACATTTGGCAGATATTATGAAAGATCAAACAAGGCTTGGTTCAATACTTGTCTTAACCTACTTAGCCTACAATCACACAAAAATAAAAGCTTCATGCCAAACATATTTTTCAGTTTAAGAGATGCATGGGTTATTATTAGTGTAATTATTATTAATTGTAGCAGTAAGATACTATCATTATTTTACTATCTTGTCATCTTTCCGGATTTATACCTATTAAGCTTTATTAACTCCCCCTACTCCCTCCACTACTACACTCTAAAGGCAAGATCGAGCCCACCTACAATTCTGGGTTAATAAGCCAGGACTTCATCACTTAAAATAACATTGCAGAAAGCCTCATTATCTTCTACACACTAATCTGTCATGGTGCCAGTCTTCCTTCAAGCTGAAAAAGCGTAATTTCTAACCACACAAATATCAGGATGTTTAGGAAAAAAAAAAAAAAAAAAAGACAGTTTCTCACATAGATTGCACTTCTTCACTCCTTGTATGTTCAACTTACTGTTGTCTACAATGGATCCAAATGCACTGAACCAAGTAAGACAGAGTGGATTGGTGCTAAGAGGGTATTGGTTTCTGTAAAAATCATTTTACCTGCATGCAAGAGGCAGAAACGTAAAGTCAGAATGCTTCTAACCTTTTTTATTTGTGCACAATGTCATCATTATTAAGAAATGGTCCTAGTGTTTTCTTATTCTCCATACTTTGTTCGGAATTTGTGAAGTTATACCAGTTGCAAGTACTGCTTTCCTGCAGAACCTGAAAAAAAAAAACCAAACAGAAAACCAAGTCTACATAAACAAACATACTTTGTCTCATTCGATATCGTATTAATCTTTAACTGAATATGTGGAAAAAACAGATTATCTGAGTCTACTGTTCTTGCTTTAACTTGTATGTCAAACAGAATACCGTTTCCTATTAACTCCCTTGAGCACATTTTAAGATAGCACAGCATTGCAATTCACAGGGAATCATCCATGGAGCAGAGCTAGGATTGCACAGAATTGTTGTTATCTAAAGGAAAGATGGGAAGTTTATAAGTGTTTCTTTTACTCTTCTATTCTGTTTTGTTTCTCTGGTGTCATGAAATAGCTGGGTAAAGGGAGGGACACTTTTCAGCAATGCTTCCCCACTTGTTTTTCAGCTAGTGAAAAACAGTCATTTTCTTTTTTTCAGTGAAACAGCTTTGCACTTTGCAGAAACGAAATGTGTGAATCACAGCAGATGAAGGAGATGCTGATTAAAGCATAAATTTTTGCTTGCTGCAACAATTTATTTTTTTTTCCTTGCAGACTGGTTCTTATCTTTGTCATCGTCAAATTCTGACTCATAGTGGAAAAAGCTTGGAAGAAAAGTGTATACGTGTGGGTGTCTCAACATCTGGAGTAAAGCACATAACAAAATATAATTTCAAAAGGCAAAGACACCAACTTTTGTCCATAAAGGACCAAATACCATGGAACTCTTTCATGATCACATTATTTCTCTCAGAAAGCTATAAAAGCCTGATGCTTCAGAGGGACCTACTGTGCATGAACAATTCATTTATTCAAAGATAGTAATGCTAGTATGCCCCAGATGCATTGATTTTCTCTGTGTATACACTGAATGATCACCATGTCAGTATGGTTTGGATAAGATTCATCACGGTTTGTAAATATGATAAAGAATTGCTCTGTGCACACGCTATACCTAATTGTCTAGGATTTTGTGGTACTGGCCTTTCAGATATTTGGAAATCTCTTAGCACTGTGCAAAGTGGTATTATTTGCCAGTGTACAGTAAAATTCAACAATATTAATTTATTCAGCTTCTTTCTGGGGGAAAAGAGAGAGAGAGAGAGGAAATTAAACAAAGATTTCCTTAAACAAGCCCACATATTTGCTTACCTAAAATAAGGAATTCACAGATCACACAGAGTTTTTGACATCTGAGCTAATACCCTAGGCTACTTTCGTAACTATTGGGGGAAAATAGGGGGGAAAGACAGTAAAACTCTGTAAAAAGGAATAAAAATAAAGAGCATACATTAGGCAGAGATGCCTACACTGCAATACCAACAGCTAAATAAGAAGAGTCATAGAATCATAGAATTACAGAATGATTAGAGTTAGAAGCGACTCCCAGAGGTCATCTAGTGAAACCCCCGTGCAAGAAACAGGAACACCCCCAACTAGATCAGGTTGCTCAGGGCCTCATCCAACCTGGCCTTGAACTTCTCTAGGGATGGGGCATCCACCACCTCCCTGGGCAACCTGTTCCAGTGCTCCACCACTCTAGTCCTAGTCAAATTAAGCATGTACTGATTTTCTTAGTCTACAGAGCTTTACTAACTTACAGGTTTTGTACGCTCAAGCACTGTCTGTTGTCTAAAATGATAAATGTTAGTGGGTTTAGTCCTTTTAATTAGGAAACATGCTGGGTAATTTTCCAAAGTCAAAACCTGTTACAGATTCAATCATCAAACTAAGGTAACATGTAACATAGGTACCTAATATCAGGAGCACATTTACATCTTTCTTTTTTTTTTAGAATAAAAATAAATAGGAAAGCAAAACTCAGAATAGATTTTAATGCTTCAATATTTTGCATTCTGTCATGCCCTATATCGTTCCAAATATCTTCATTGCTTTCATCATATAATTATGTATTTTCAATCCTGGTGAGGCAGGTATTTTGTATATTAATAGAACACTCTGTTTTGGTTTGCTTTAATATAAGTCACATTTCTCAGATGAGTATCTACAAATGAATTTTATTCTCTGTGTTATGAAATACCTGGGGGGCTTTCCTACTCTACTGCATTAGAAGAAAAGCTATTTTTGATTTTTCTGAAGCAGTCAATTTGCCTGTTGTTAAAGCTAACAAGATAATCAATCCAGCAGTCTCACAGGAGCATTTTGGAACTGAGCAGCAGGCTTGTCACTTTAAACTAGAGGTCAAGTTTTACCCTGAACTACAGGCAACCACATTTTCATCAGTGAGCTTACACTATAGCACTCAGCAGCAGGGACTGTAAGAACACTTGATTTTTAAAGGTCATGGTCAAAATCCATCTATGAATTTCAGATTTTTTGACATTTTGCAGCACCAAAAAGTTAAGCACCAAGATTCATCACCCTGACTTTCTAATTCCTTGTGCTGAAAATATGGAGAAATGTTCAAGGTGGTTGTGATGCTGCTAATTTAGTGTTTTAAGTAAGTGGTCTCTGGTTCTGACACTCCTATTCAGAGAACAAAGCTAGCAAAAGAGAAACAGAGTATGAGGAAAACTTTAGGTTGGCCTGAAAAACACATGAAGTACAATCAGCTCAACTGATTAGATACCTCGTTTAGTGGAATTGATGCTCAAGAGGTAATAAACATGAGACAGGCGGTGGGGATTGCACAAGGAATAGTTTGGAGTGAATGATATATGGGATTACCATTCCCTGTAGGTATAAACTGCTTCAGCAATGACAAAAACTCCAAATAATTTAATCCTAATATACAGAAATATGAGTTCTGAGCTTCTTCAATAACACGTAATAAGAAGAACTCTGAAAAAGGGCAGCTGGGAAATTATTAAGCTCTCCATGATGCACCATTTTGCAGTCTGTATCTAACAAGGAAAAATACACTCTTCTTGAGACATTCATTCTTTAAAGGAGGCATCAGCTCTATAAAGAAACTTCATTGCAAATATAAGCATTACATGGTTTTCTTTTTCTATTCTATTCTATTCTATTCTATTCTATTCTATTCTATTCTATTCTATTCTATTCCTTAAAATTTTTTGTTTGTTTGTTTGTTTGATAATACCACATTTTGAAAGGCAGAGTAAAGGGTAGGGATTTATAAAAGTTTAAAAGAATTTGCCAAAGTTAATAATCAATCTCCTGAACGCAGGGGGATAAATGCCATTTCACAGACCTGATTCCAATGGGAGCCAAAAACTTGAGTGTGTGACCTGTAAATGTTACAACAAACAGTAACAGTATTTGACAAATGATCTAATCACTACAGTGTAGATCAAGGCATTTTTCTTTGCTGTAATAAAGTGTCTCTTCTTAGAAAGCATATGGATTTATACTTCTCCAAATTTATAAAAAATCTCAGATACATGCTAACCTTGTTTTAGTGTAAAAAAGCTGAAATGTTTCACAAGACAACTGTTCTTTTTCTTTCTGTTCTTTTAAAAACGATATATCTGCACAGGTCACACTTTATTTTCAAGGGTTTTGGCAGTTACAGTTTCTTGTCTCTTTTGGGACAACAGTCTTATTTAAAAACAAGTTTAGTCTCCCCTTTTTAAAAAAAATACACAAAACAATCAATATCAAAAGCCAATCTGTTATAAAAAGGTTTTCATAAAACCAAAACCCAGCCTTTCTCAGGCAACAATTGGTATGGCAACTGTAAAAGCATCTCAGAGCACCCTCACAAAATTGTGAACATTCCCACTGCAGAATACTTCCATGTAAAGTGTAAAAAGGAAGCACATTTCTGGAATAGGCAATTTCCATAATTAAAAAAATGAACTCTACTAGGACTTTCCACATTTGTCATTTCAATCCTCAGGCCATTTAGGAACAGCTAGTGAAATTACCAATACACTTATTGGAACTGAGCACTGATGAGGAGTTCTCTGTGCAGTTGAAGCAACTTTATGTGGTAGATTTCTGGTGTATCTATGTATTTTTTAATTATTTTTTTTTTGTGTGTGTGTCAGGGGAAGATAAAAAAGTTTTCCCAATTATCTTCAAGTTATTAAGAAACTAAAAGTCAAATAAGGTTAACAAAAATTATGGTAGGGAATATTTCAGGTAGAATTTAGCTAAAACTAGATGTATCATTGAATTATAAAGAAATGACAGAATTATGTATGTTTCACTTAGTCATCCATAGAAGTTGCAATATTTTTGGGGAATGTCTAGAATTTAAAAACGACCTTCACTTGATTTAGGGTTTGAAATTCACATCA
Source organism: Heliornis fulica (assembly GCA_013399135.1). Taxonomy (NCBI): domain Eukaryota; kingdom Metazoa; phylum Chordata; class Aves; order Gruiformes; family Heliornithidae; genus Heliornis; species Heliornis fulica. The sequence continues at coordinate 83,005 of VXBZ01002901.1, forward strand.
TGGGAAGAATTTGCCTTGGTAAAATTCTATTATGAACTGTATCTGGATTATATTAACATTCTTTACTTTTCATTTATTCTCTTGCTCAGAATGTCTAGCTTTAGTTATGTGGATTCAGGGTAAATCTGAGGTCAAATTTACATTACAAGAGCTTCACTGAAAGGCTACATAATATTTCACCACCTATATTTTGAATATTTTTGGAATCTAAGAAGAATGGTAAACAATGGCAAACAGAAAAGATGTATCATTTGTTTTCAAAATTTTAATTTCAACAGAAATTAAAAAGAATATGTATATCTAAGTCTAATATCTTAAAAAAATAAGATTTACTACTTAATCTTGCAAAGACTTTAAGCAGCATAAAGCATGGCTTGCAAAATGATTTTAAAATTCAGAGGATCCAAGCATTTGGTTTTATAAAAATAGGTTAACATGGAAAAAAAATTTAGTGCTCCAGCCTTCCAAATTTCCTTTTTCATTATCAAATTGCTTGACACTGGATACAAAATTATTTAATCCAATAATTACATTGTAAACTATTAAGATATGTGGATATTCATAGTTGAATTTATGTTTAAAAAATAGAAGCATCCCACATGCTCGTCTCTCAGGAATTCATATACATCACTTAGAAGTTGAATAACTAAGAGAATAATTAATAACAAATCCTTTACTAGTTAAATCCCAGTTTAATTGCATTCCTTCACTGTTTGACCAGTTATTAGTCTTTTTCTATTTGGACTTAGAAATCATTTTCAACAATTTAGAAAACAATGTTAGAAAATATTTTCTAAACAGTATGTAGAAACAATCATATAAGAAAAAAAAAACCCAAAACACCAGTAAATAGAGGGTTTTGACACCATATGCTTGCATAAAAATAGGTGAATGCTTACTAAACTTCAGAAACACTCAGTTTTTGCCATAAAGCGTCAAAGGAAGATTCAAGGTGTTTGACTTTCAAACTGTTTGATTTTCAGTCCTTAGATGTTAAATTAGGCTCATCATATTAATCTTATAGCTTTTATTTAAAATATTATTAATTTCTATCTATTTTCCTACATTCTGATATCTGTCATTTGTTAAAGACTAAACATGAATAGAACAATGGCACTCCATCTCTTTTTGCTACAAAGTGAAAAATCAATGCTTGTGACAATGGTCCCGAAAATTAACTTGCAAACCCACTAGCAGTGATTGCCATCAATGCTTAACTGAGTGATGGTTTTATTATTCATCATTAACCAATTTTCTATATAGAAGAAATGAGCTTGCATTAGCATTTTTTTATTTGTGTTAATTGCAGTCCGAAAACCAAGGTTGCATCTCCACCAGACTAGTGTTACAGTAGTGGGGATATCTGTCCCACCATGCTGCAGGGAATCCTCTCTCAGTGCCTTCTCCTCCCCCAGTTCTTCACTGACCTTGGTGTCTGCAGTTTCTTACATCTTCTCACTCAGTTCTGTGGTGGCAAAATAAGCTTTTTTTTTTCCTCTAAAATGCAATTCACAGAGGCGCTGTGACCATGGCTGATTGGCTTGGCCTTGTCAGTAACAGGGTTTGGCCTTGAATGAGCTGATTCAACTCAGAAAATCTTTATCTTCCACATCCTTCCTGTTCCTGCCTGAAGAGTAGGACAGGAGGAAAGTGTTATGCTTTCTTCCATGTGACCTTTTTTGTGTAACAGCTACAAACTGCAGAAAACAACACTCTTTTTGTTGAGAAAAAAAGTGTCCATCTGTCCCATGGCATGCCTTCCTATCATTTAATACTTGATGGCTTTCTGTTGTACTATATTTTGGTTCTGGAATATCATTCAAATAATATCAGAATTCGAAAGTGCAATTATGTTTTCCATTTAACTTGTGATTTCTCCTGTGTATGACAGACTTACAGGATCCTTGATCTCTTTACAAAAACATCCTCTGAGTACATACGTTTTGATATAGCAAGACTACAGCTTGCTCAGACTAGGCAGCTGGAAGAGGTGAGGAAGAATTCCCTTTCCTATCTGCAAAAATTGCCCAGTAAGCAATGTCTTCCAGTGATCCCACAGGCACTGGCACCATGCTGTGAGATGCATGTATGCATCTTAAACATCTCTCAAGTATCAATTGCAGGATTTCAACTTCTTTTCTACACTACCAAAGTGCCTGTCAGTTTCAAGTTCACAATTACTTCACAAACTTTTGGAGCTATATTTATATATAAGTAGGTGTGTTTGTGTGTGTGTGTACTTAGATATATATATATACACATATATGAAAACAGTGACAGTTTTCCATTCAACTCCAGGTGTAATACCTTCAACTTTTGTGTCTTCTTTTAATCTATGTACTGGAATTAGAAGTTTTGGGTTGTTTTTTATTTTCTCTGAATGGGATAGAAAAGAACTGATGCCTCAGATTATACCAAAGATATATTCTTGTTTTAACCCTAAAACAAACCTGCTTGTCACCAAAAAAAAACCAAAAAACCCCCAAAACCAAAAAACAAACAAACCAAAACAATCTAGGTATTAGAGCACTAAGACTTTGTACTGGTTTTGTTTGGGATAGTGCTTGTTGGGTTCTATGTTTTGGATTTCTGATGGAAACAGTGTTGACTGTTCAATAGAACAGTAATGTTCTATTTATGGATAAGCAGTTCTTACATAGCATCAAGGCCTTTTTTTTTTCTCACTCTGTCCCAACAGAAAAGAGTCAGGGTGCACAAGAATTCGGGAGGGGACACAACTGGGAGAGATGAACCCAACTGTCCAAATGGATATGTCATAACATATGACATCATGCTCAGCAACAAAACTGGTAGGGGGAAGGAGGTTGAGAGGGTTACCTTCCCTTCCAAGTTTCCTACAACAACTGATGTTATGAGCTAACTATTCTGAAAATTTTAAAAGTTGTCTTCAATTTATAAAAATATGAAATCCAAGAATGTCTCAAAGCATTGACTGATTTACCACGTTCACAGAAAGTTTCCTATGTTATTTTTTAAACAGATGCAGTGAGGGTTTCTTGAGTAAGAAAAGAGAAAGATAAAAAAAAAAAAGTCCTGACAAAGAAAATACTTTCCCAATGAAAGACTGAAAATGCTTGTTCAGTAAGAAATAGATAAGACAAAGGATGTTTTTACACAGCTGGCTTGTGAGAGGAAAAATGGCTTAAAGTGACACAATAAGATGGTGAAAGACACCAGTACTGGTTGAGTATAATGAAGTCCAGGTAAAAGTGCAATAAAGAAAGAGGAAGCTATGAAGAGCGGAGTGCATGATTAAAAAAAAATTAGCATGATGGAACCAGTACAACTTCAAGAACATATTTTAATTGTAAAATTATTGAAGGAACAGCAGCAAAAATTACATACTCTAAAAAAAAAAAAAAAGGAGTTCAGAAAGCAGAAGTGAAACAACTCAATCAACACGGGATGTGTTTATAAAGGAAGTGGTGATTATTGCAAGCATTCAGAAATATAAGTGGGACCAAAAAAAAAAACCAAACTATGGAATCACTTCAAGTAACACAATGTAAGACCAAGAAAAAAACCAAACCTCTGCATAACATTTCCCATTCTTTTTCTGAACATTTTTTTTTCTTTTTTACGGCTTTCCTTTTTCAGCAAATAATAAAACAAGCAGACTGCAATTGAAAGAATTAACAATACCATCTTTAAAGAAGAACTAAATATTGGGAGGCCTGGAAAATGTGAAAGCCAAAAGAAACCACAGAGAAGCAGGATGTTACCATCTTATTTTCCTGAGTGAGAAATACTTTAACAAAACTGGTCCTGCTTTACAAACAGACTAAAGAAATTGAAGCAGCCTCTGTGGTCCCCCCTGCCACATACCCATTTCTGTGAGCAACAGTACTGCTCTCCTACTCTACAAAATGAGGTATTTGGCATCTAAATTATATACCTGACTTTTAAACGTGAATTAGTTTTAACTGCTCCTCGCCTGAGTTAGATAAAGTTCCTGAAACAGAAAAGTTCATGGGGAAGAGTGTGACCACTACTGGGGATGCCACATACGTTATCACCTGTAACCAAACATGTGCCAGCTGTAATATTGAACACTTTACTTATTAAAAGTAAATGTATGCATTATTGAGCAAATAAGTTATTTTATAATTGAAGAAAAACAGCAAGTATCTTCACACATAATGTGAATTATTTCCTGGACACTAAAAAGAAAAGAAAACATAGCACAATAAACCAAACAGCTTCCAAAACTACCCACTGGAGAAATATAATTTTATGTGGTTAACTGAAAGTCCTTTTGTCCACACAGATAACAATGGTTGCAAAATATTTCCAAGAAAGTTTCAATAATAATATAAGGTACATTTCACTGGACACAAAAAAGATGTTCTTCTATTGGTAAATTACACCATTATTATTTTTTTATTAAGGTATAGTGACAAATTGTCACTGTGTTGATAGATAAATGTTTCTTTTGAACCAATGCAAGAGGCTGAAATGGGTTCACGGAACTAGAAAAGAGCATCTGTACCTCATTCAGCTGCTTATACTACTTATTCTGGTCTTGCTGCTTTGTTAATGGTGGCTGTGTGGTTAACTCAAATGAGATGCATTTCTCAATCCATTTCCATGAGAATCTCATTGCTTTTACTGTGGAACAATTCTGATTGCTATGTGTTCTTATTATTGGATTAAATTCACTTCATTGCATTTTATTTACAGGCTTTCTACTAATATGAGAAACGGAAGCAATGAAGAGTTTATCTCAGGACATAATCCAAATGCATGCTTACTCCATTCTGTTCCCACTGAGCTTACATAGAGTTAAAATAATTTGTCATCTCAAAGACTGTGTGTCCCTTTAAGTTCTTTGCTAGACTATTATATGTTATAGCCCTTACAGTTAGGCAATATCAGCCTCCCTGCTTCAGTAACATTGGAAATCTTTGGAGTTTCTTCTACTGCTTTAAATGGAGAGAGAGACATCATCCTCTGGGAATTAAGTACATATTTACAGTAGAAAAAGAATCAGAGAACTTTTGCTGATTGGTCCCACAGAACAGAACTCAGACCAAAAATCAGGAGTTAGTTTAAACTGGAAGCCAGACTCCTGTAGATTTCTGTGTAAGAAAAACAACAGGACGAATCATATTTTATTTTTTCTTCTTGTTTCACCTTCCATAATGACCTGGGCCTGTATATTAGAAATGTGGCTGTAATAGGTTTTCTGTATAACAGATTTATATGCACACTTTACAGTTCTTACAAAATAATAACAAAAAATACTCCATTAAAAGAACAGGAAGAAAAAATATTTTCATCTTTGTTATATTTCAAAAAGAATCTGCAACAGGAATGGTAAATAAACTTCTGAGCAAATACTTTTGCCTTCACTGTACATTCTGATAATTATTGCATTCAAATATTTCATAAGTCCCAAAATAATTATTTTATCCATGGAACCTTAATGGTGTTTGCTCATGCTATATTAGACATCCCCCATCTGCTAAAGAAATCTCAGGATGAAATAATAATCAGCTTCTTTAAAAGAACTTGAATAGTGCTAAGTCCCAGTTCCAATTACATTGATGCAGTTGCAGAGGGAGCTTGTAGAATCTAGAAGTATATAAAAAAAATCTTCATTAATATATTTTGTGTAAATGTCTTGACTTCACTTTATAGACTTATAATGTCCTATTAAATCAACCCCTTTAACCTGATTAGTCCCTTTCCTCCCGGATGATTCCACCCCTTGTTGGAATGTATACTAAAATCTCTTCGATATCAGACACATGTCTAACTTTTCACAAAAACTAACCAACCAAATTTATAAAATCCATTATAGCTATCATGCTTTTTATCACTTACACATATTTTGGCCTGCCACTGGAACACCACTAAAATGTGGAACAATTTATAACACCATACATAGAATATACATCACTGAAAAAAATTTTCTTTTTTCAGATTGAAATGGTTTCCTGAGACAGGAAGTATTTAGTGAAATTATTTGGCTTTCAATGTTGTCAATCCATTTTCTGAACCAAGTTCAAGTGAATGTCTAGCAAATGAATCCAGCTGGTCAGTACATCTCTGTATCTCCTTTCCTTTCTATAGAATATATATGGACATGTAAAAGTCTCCTTCCCTCCCTGTGCCTGAAACTTCTATGCTTCTCTTAGCAATTCTCTACTATTGATGTAGATCATCTTGTCACGTGGCAAGACCGTCTCTTTTGCAGCAGCATTGTGTAAAACATGAGAAAGAGCCTTCCTGTAAACTGCTTCTAAGACAGTGAAGCAAAACGTGCCTGCTATGAAAAAAGGAACTTGTTATATGAAATCCACATATAAAGTCCAGCAAGACTTTACAAAAGCACCACGACTGCCAGTGGTGGCCCCTCTCAGACTTGAACTCCACCCACATGACTGTTACCCATCACTGGTTATCAGTGACTCACTGGTTGCTCTCTGGGATAATACAGTCTTCAAATAGAGGTTTGCAGTCATCATTATATGTGTAATATGAATATATTCCCCCCACCCTCTCACCCACCAAGGATTAAAATGTAAAACTATCTTCGTATTTCAAAGAAATCGGACTGCTGTTTCAAAGTATTTTTGTTTCAAAGATTTTCCCCTTCACTGCAATGCAGTTCAAATTCCAGAAAATATTTCAAAATCTTAAAGATATGGTTCTAAAAATGGTACTCTTTTTTTTCTACTTTATACAGAATGGGGAGTGGGTAGCAGATTTTGAAAGACAATAGACTAAACCATTCAGAAGTGTTAAGGCCTTCTCTTTCAAAGAACAGAAGTTTGTGGCTGCTGTGCACTCCGAACTCTTTGCTTTGTTAGGGTAAGCCTTCAGAAAACAAAACATCTCATCCTTGACAAGCTTTTTTTCATCTAGGAGTGTATATGGCAATGTAGAGATTCACACAACACAAGGACAGTCTTGGAGTTATGTTTTTTTCCTCTGTATGGAAGCCTTTCTTGAGTGACAAGGGCAATGTGTTAATGAGAAGGAAATGAAAATGAACAAACTAAGGAAGTGAAATGCTTGTTTTCCTTCCATAATAGGATTGGCTATCAATAAGAGACAATTAGTAAATGAATGCTTGCTACCTCCTTCCATAGTCAGCAGCAAACATAAGGGGAGAGATGCTGAAGCTAATAATAGGAATTGGATGCATAAATAACTGTATCATTCTAGATTAGATGACAGAAACATTTGCCTTAAACTCAAGGAAGACAGAACTTGTTCCAAGACAGCTTTATGCAATGAAATTATTAAGTGCAATGACAGACCAGAAGCTCTCCTTAGTGTCTGCTTTCCTGCAGTGAACGTCTCATCAATTCTAGTTGTACAGACTGCTTTCATTTCATAAGGCCTGAAACAGTAGGCTGAAGACTTATGTATGTGAATTAGTTACCCTACCCTTGATTTCAGGTTAAAGGAGAAAAGAATGTGTGCTTCCTGAAAATAATTCATTTCATGTCAAAATAGGTATCTAGAGCAGGTAAAATGTATCTAGAAGTAATTCTTTGTCCCTATTGAGGAATATCTATAAAAAGAACATATAAGGACTATCACAGACTGAAATGTTTACAGTGTGAATGTTTGTAAGTATCAATTCTTTCTCTAGGATTTGAGTCATAGCCAAGTTTCTAAAGGAATGAGAACTCTACCCGTTGTCTATTGTATTTATCATACAAATCTTTGTTGGTACCAAGTGAATGATAAAATATGTGTGGACATCCCCAGAAGCCACACTACAGATGGCAAAAAGCAGTTGTTGAGATAATAAATGACATACTGGAAGTTGCTTGCATAACTGTATTTGCAAGTCTTTTGTGTGAATAGGCATTCGTTACCTGTTTGTTACACATTTTCTTTCTACAGAATTCCTGCTTCACATATAGAACAGACATTACACTGAGTATCAGGCTTATTTACTACAGAGAAAAATATAGAAAGATAGCTTCATCATAAAGTTATATACCTTTTTACCAAACTTGGAACAAACATGGAAGAAAAGACAATGATTTCCTGAAATGCTTTTAATCTGGTTTCAAATGCAAATGAAACAATGTATTTCTCGGTAAGCAAAAAATATTCAGCCTAAGGCAGAGAAACTACTTGCAAAATTTTCTTCCAAACGCTTTTAAATTTCACCAAATTATAGTGTATGTAAAATTTGTCATGAATTTGGAGTAATGGGCTACATTTAACTAAGGTGATCTCTTCCTCTAGCAAGCCAGACTAAAGGGCATTTGAAGAACGGGGAACATATAGGAAGAGGAAAGAGTATGGGACAGGCTGCAGCAGCAGCTAGTCACTATGCCCAAAACTGCAGTTCTCACTACAACTACAATATCTCTCTAAATAGTTCCCTTAATAAACTCCATACTCCTTGGAACACCAGAATGTTTTCTATTATTTATTATCCAGTATAGCAGATCTTATGAAGCATTACTTTAATATCAAGTATTAGAGTGTCTTACAGAGAGTTGTCCAGTGAAAAACAAACAAATATACTCAAGGAATCTCTAGGCTCACTTGTAAGATCAGTGTAATTAGCTTCCACTTCTAAAAAATGGATCCTAGATGTTCTGTCAGGTTCTGCCTTGTACATCTTAACAATACTCATGTGACCAGAAAAAAAAATAGCTCAGATGATAGCATATTTTTCCTCCAGTCTTCAAGGAAGATCTGAGTTTCAAACAGATGGCAAGATAAAATCCCAGTCATCCTCACAGCTGTAAGCAGCAAGTACAGACTATGCACCTCCAAATAGCAGAGGTATTCTGCAGATCAATACACTGATGTAGGTATAATATATGTCACAAAAGGAAACTGCCGATTTTGGGCAGGCCTAAACAGGAGAGAATTACTTCTAAATTAAATCCTTTAAGAGCCACAAAACATAAAATATAAATGACCCTCTGTGCTCAAACTATTATGCCCACATGTGAATAGTTTTTCAAAGAAAAAAAGTAACTATCCAGCATTCTGTGGACTTGGTGTGTCAGCAAATGACAGAATGCTTGGGAGGAACGAAAGAAAAACACCATTGCTCATAAATTGAAATCAGGGAGTTAAAAAATAGCAATCATTTTCTCTAAAATCATCAGAAAAATATCTCCTATGAAAAACAGTTTATTATATTTTTCCACAATAAATAAATAAATATTTTAAAATATCAACAGGTCTCAGGAAAGCAAACAGCTCTGAAAATAAACAATTTAGCTGGAGGGTCACAGCCCCAGGCGTTATTTCTCTGGGTTTTTTCCACACAGTTGTAAATTAATATTAATTCTTCATAACTTATTATGGTCTTTTTCTCTGAAACAATATTGATTGACTTGTTTTTACTTCACACTGCACTTTTCTCTGCGCTGCTTTGTACACTTTTACAAATGTGCCTTCATGACAGCCTTAGGCTGGGGTGACACTTAAGGATCAAACTGGAGAACTCCTGTGTTAAAACCTTGAACTAAAAATCCATGACACTGCAGCTGAGGACTCATAACAACCGATTCTCTGTGGATCAGGAGAGAGGGGAACCTATAATACCTACTCTCTACTGAGTTTTTTATAACTCAAAAGTCTTTTCTGAAAAGTTTCTAGAAGACACATCTTCTTGAACAGCTTATGAATGACAGTAGAAATTGATAAGGTCATGTCATTCTAAAAAAATCTCCCACTGGGTTATTACTCTACCTTTCCCTGACAGAAATCTTTAGGTCTCAAACTAAATTTAAATTGCTCATTTTAAAATGAATTAGAACAATTTTAAACTTGCCATATGACAGAAAGGGTAGTGCATATTCCAGGTTAAAGCCACTTTTCTAGCCTGTGAAATTGAGTTTGTCTGTGATAATTGCTTTTAAAATCACTGAATACATATTAAAGGTTAAACAGAAGCTTTGCTGCACTGCACCTTATATCTTGTTTTGGCATGATGTGTATCTGTTTATACTGCTAAAAAATTAGAGCAAGGAACCATTATTTGGCCTTGAAGCCAAGCAGCAGGAAATAATGATGAATATACCAAAGCAGTAGGACCTTGATTAGATACAGTTTAAAAATACAATTTCTATATTTCATATGTCTTGGTTTTCCATTCTAAGTACCTGATTTAATATGACAGTTGTGGTTTTGTAAGATGAAATCACAGCTATGTGTGCTTTGCTTTGAGACAAGGATGGATGTCTGATAACGTAAAGCTTGTTTTGTTAGAAGGTTGCTTAAAGGCTAGCATAATCATATCCATTTTTTGTAGGCAGAGATCTCTCCTGAACTAGCCCTGGACTTTACCTCAGGTTAGTGATAGACAGTAGCATTTAGAAATAGTGCCATCAAGTTAAGCAATGTAAATAATCATCAGCTCAACAATGAACTTGCCTCTGCACAATTCCTCATTCTATCTTAATTCAATTTTATATAAGACCATGAACTTACATGTGATTATCTCATACATTAGTACACATACATTGCATTATTCTTATGAGGCATATAAAAAGAAAGATGCATTTTCATAAAGACATGTATTAAGTGTCAATTTTTTAATATAATTGATCACTTATGCTTCTAGTGTCCTGCTGTGCCATTTTAGACGTGTTTTCCAGAAAAACTCCACTATGTTGATGTGCCATACTTCAACATACATGGATATATATAAAATACAATATGAATTCTTCCAAAACAGTAAATTCCCACTGCTGTTTCCATGGTTGGAGGAAATCAAAGAGAAACACTGTACAATAGTAAGAATCAATGACAACTGCTTTATTCAACATCTAAAGGAAAAAAAGTATTTGCAACACTTAACAATTTATCACTAACAGCACTGTAAAACATACAGAAGCTGAAGGTTATTGTACACTAACTTGACGGATATGAGATCAGATAGATACATAGGCAAAGAGAGTGCAAACACATGGTACTAGAATTAGCCCAATCTTAATGAGCCAGTGATGGCTCACACTTCTAGCTGATGGTTTTTGACAATGCATACACATATGCATGTATATTCACACACATATTCAGAATAATTTCATCAGGTCTGACAAGAAGCAGCAAAATCCAAACTAAATACTAGTTACAGTTGCTCTGAGAATAATTATAGTAATCAATCAGACCACTTGAGAGAAAAGAATAGTTAACACCTGTGGAGTACAGCAGAAGGAGGTGAACAGCAGTTAACCTCTGCGGAACAAAGAGAGAGAAGAGTGCCCTTAACAATTCCCATTACACTACCGCAGTGCAATGGGAAAGGTCAGGCAAGTATTATCAGAAATGCTGAATAAAAAAAATCCTCTCTTTCTTTCCTGTTGTATCAGTTGTCTCATAAAGAGCTTTACTGTTCCTTACAATCCTTGCTGCTCTTATATTCTTATAACAGCTTAAATATTATTACCTTTACCTATGTCTTTATCAATACATCATAACATTAAAATTCTTGTTCCACAAAGAAAATTATCAACATATTTAAAACCCATAGCCTCAACACTGCAGGAAAGATAGCAGAAAAAGTCCATGGCATCTGAAGACAAAAAAGTCAAAAAGGCAAAAGAGATCCTTGATCCTACCAGACCTTGCTGCTGCCTCTCCTGTTAGACAGCCTGTCAGGGCTGAAGAGGCAGGTGTGTGTTTGTGCATAAAATCCTGAAGCTGTTCCTACGCTCCCACATCAACCACTACCCACTCTCCTTGACGAAATCTCAGGCTTACTGCCCCAGCAGCCCTCTCCAAGACCTTAATGGGACTAGAAGTCAAACTGTTGCTCTGAAGCGCTCTGGGCACTTGAGACTGATCTACTGTCACATCTTGTCCAGCCAGCAGAAAAGAGGTGACAAAAGAAAAGAACAGAGATGCTTTTGGTGACTTCTTATTCTAAGTAGCTGATACCCTCTTGAAGACAGATATAAAGATAAGGAGGGAGCGTGAAAGGAATTTGGAAGGGCAATATATATGGGAAGGTCATTAATAAAGACTACCAAAAAAACCCCCAAAAAATCCATTGCTATTTCCTGTTTCTATTATACCATAGTAAGATAGCTGACTGTTCATTTGCTCTTTCAATTTTTTAGAAGCCAAGTATTCAAAAAAAAAATTCTTCCTTTGAAATGAGAGCAGGTGGACTATCCCATAAGCACATAATTTACCTATTCCTCACAAAACAAATAATATCTGTTAAACCAACAATGATTTCTAAGAAGTGGAAGATGAATTAATGGCTGTCTCATTAATGATTGTCACACATGCTCACTGCATTGAAAAAGAAGACCAAGACTATTTAATGTCTGGTTTATTTGTGGTTATTTGTAGGAAGCACAGCGGTACCAAAATGCCCACCCTTACTGGTTCTTTTTACTAAAAACATAAATTAAATTATATGACTTGTTTGTGTTTACTACTAATTTAATTTACAAGTAAACTTATTATGCCTAGTATAATATCAGATATTACTAAGTATAAGAAAGGTGGAAAAATTTAACCTAATGACTTTGGTTCAATCCACTGTAATTGAGCATTAATTGGACAGTGGAGAAATATGTAACAGGACAAAAAAAAAAGTCTCCTGGCTAGAAGTGTTTTTAGTAGAACATGTGCAGAGGACTGCAGCTTCACAAAACAACAAAAGAAGAAATAGTCTGGCTATAACACTTTGTGCATATTTTTCACAAAATCTCAAAAATATGCAATTATTTGCAAAGTACATGAAACAAAAAAGACCCTGGTACATATGTAGCTGATATTATAATTGAAGATATTTCTTAAACATATAGTCAAGTATTTTCTTATTTGTTCTTAATATTAGATTTCTAAGCTCTGTTAAGGCACTTAATAGGGGCAGCTAATTGATTTTCTAAAGACCCAGAGTTACAACCCCCAGAATGAGAAAATCTAGGTTGTCAATCCTTTCAAAAATATGTGCACATTATTTTGTTTACTTTCAAACTGAGTTTTATGTTAGGCACATATATTCAACTGAAGGACTTAATCTAATTTTCCAGGATAATTTATATTTTAATATAAATATGTACAATAATATCTATGTGCAGGAAAAAGATCTACAACAACAACCCACCAAATATATGAAGAAAAATAAATTTTATTATAGGAATCATAATTACCTAGAAGAAGCATTATTAGAATGTTACAGAGAACTCCAAATGATAAACTGAAAGAATGAGTGGGAAGTGCATGCATGACACTGTTTATTTTCAGCAAATACCCACGAAATCTCTGTATGATACCATATCATCATCTGTGTTTTGTAGGACACATTCCCTGTGGGGAAAAAAAAAATCCAGCATAAATACACCCTATAGCATTTTTAAGAAGAATTTTGTGGAACTAATTCATGTGATAGTTCACCTCTGAACTAGACATGTTGTTTGCCAGCTGTGTGTTTTCCAGGGTGAATTACTGCAACTTACAGTAGTAGTCCTGCAGTTGCCACAACTTAAAGTCTGTTACCTCAGAAACTTTAAAGGTTAGAAATGTTTATCTTTCACAATTGTGAAAAACTGTACTGCATTAAACTACAATAACTGTTATGGTTGTTGTATTACCATAATTTCATATTTCATTTTGTGAGGTTTAGGAGAAAGAGGTGTTTAAACTGGAAAATATTAGCTTAGGGACAAGGACTGAAACTGCCTGGGCAGAATTTACCATAGCTGTCACCTCCGAATCAAAATGTTTCCCTTTACAGTCAACAGAGTATTTTTCATGGTACACAAGAGCTCACTAGTTTTAAACACCTTCTTCGGGACTATATGAATCTTAGGAGCAGTAGTGAAAACAGAGAAACGGTAGAAACAGGAGCAAAACTACAAGGAGGAAAAGTGACTTGACTGCCACTTCATAAAAAAATCAGCAAAGCAAATATAAACCTTAAAATGTACATCCTGATTCCCCTTCTAATATCCAAAGGTCTCACTGCTTCAACAGAAATACAAGAATTTCCAGCTCTGCCTTTGCCCCTGCAGTTCAAAATACAGAACACTAAATGAGGTTTTTAAGGAAAACCTGGTGTACACCCATATTGAGTTATGCTGTAGTGTTTAAGAACCTCCATCAATGGCACATTTTTTAAAAGTCTGTGTCATATTTTTCGAACTAAAAACCCCAAAACTTATCATCTGCACAACTGAAATAATTTCTTCTTTGTTTGATGAGAGAAGGTAACAATGAGTATATCACAAGCTTAAGCTTACAATAATGTGATTTAATTTCTTCTCAAGAGTTTGACAATAATTTTACATTAATTTGTTGAATTTTTGCTGTTTTCTGGTTTGCTTTAGAAAAAAAAATTCCATAAAATTCAGGTTTCTCAGTGTTTCCTCCATGCAATGTTAACTCAGTTTGGAGGAAGGGCAGGTATTTTGGGACAATCATACTTCTTCCTGTCACCACAGCTAATGAGGCACAGGAAACCATTGACTGTTGCTTGATCATGCATACAGAACAAGCAACTGTTAGGAGGCACATTCTTCTTCTGAGATGAAGCCATCTGCAGCCAATCCCAGCAGGTTTTCCTTCAGGGCTGTAAGTGCACAATAAGAATACAGATTGTTTCTACTTTATACATCATTCTAGCACAGCTTATGCCAGTACAAGTGGGAAAATCTAAATAAACACATACAGATGTCAAATTTTCCTAGGAAGTTTTCCATGTATTGTGTACACAAACTTTTGAACTTCAAATATATATTTAAAAAAAATAAAAAACAAACACACAAAAGAAACCACCCAAGCCCAACCCCCTCCCCTGAAACAAACAGAAATTAAAATGAGAATTTATCAAATCCTGTATCAGGAGAAAGCAATCATGAGAGGTAAGATCCACATCTGCCAATGCTTGATTTTAATTATTTATTTTTATAGGTATTTCTGGACAAACAGACCCAGTCACTACCAGATGCAGCATGCCTATGTTAATAATCTGAGATAATTGACTCTCCCCTTTGCCTTTTGCCAATTACCTTGCATCCAAACTGAGCCTTTCTTTCTCCCTCTCTTTTAAATTCACTAGAAGGTTAGAGAACTATAAACCAAAAGATTAGGAAGGATAAGGAATGTCATTAAAATGTGATTGCAATCAAGATTATGTGCCAGTGATTACCTTCTGTGAGAAAGCAGAAACAAACCATCTGAGAACTCTCCTGCCTTTACACAGTACTGTTGAGTGCTCCTCTAAAATATCTGTCATTTTAGTTGTCAAAAACACCCCAAGATTTCTAAAAAGAACACAAAAACAGAACGAGCAACTTGGTTAAATGTAGAAATTATGTAATGTGATGGAACAGCATATTTTCTCAAAAATTGAGAGAAGAGGAAGAACAGAGCAATTCATTTATGCATTCTGTGCATGTTTAACATTCGGTTTATTCAGGACAGTATTTTAGCTATTATTTTCTTATATTGGTAATTAGCATGTAATACTGATTTATAAATCTGTCTGTAATGATATTATTCTAGCTAAAGGAACTGAATTTGCAAAGGCTAACTAGCACAAAGCCTCAATTATCAGTTGATTATAATCATTCAGCAGTGTGACAAGTGAGTTGTCATCAGCCCAGTAGTTATGGGGAAAACAAATGCAGCAAAAATACCAGGGAGAAATGAGGAAAACAAATGCAGCAAAAATACCAGAGATAAGTTATTTCAGTCAGTGCAGGAAAAAAGAAATCTTTATTTGGGAAGGTCAATAAAGTAAATCCAATTGCTTTAACATGGCCAGAATTTATGAGCTAAGATATATTTACAATAAAATGCACACTTTTCAAGGTCTCTGGCTATTTCTCTCCCCTAAATTAAGTGGAAGATAACCAGTTATCATGGTTTAACCCCATCCAGCAACTAAGCACTACACAGCCACTCACTCCCACCACAGCAGGATGGGGAATAAAATCCGCAAAGTAAGAAAACTCATGGGTTGCAATAAAGAAAGTTTAAAAGGTGAAGCAAAAGTTGCACACACAAAACAAACAAAACACAGAACTGTTTCAGGTGAATGAACAACATCCACCATTTCCAATTGGCCAGAAGGTGTTCAGCTATTCTCAGGAGAGCAGGGCTCCATCATTTAACAGTTACTTGGAAAGCCAGGTGTCATCACTCCAAACATCCCTTTTTTTTCCTTCTTTTTTTTTCCTCAGCTTTGTGTGCTGAGCATGATGTCGTATGGTGTGGAATATCCCTTCGGTCAGTTGGGGTCTGCTTTTTGTGTATCCCCAGACAGAAAAAGTTTTGACTGCGCAAGCACTGCTCAGCAATAATGAATGCATGTCTATATTATCAACCCTGCTTTCATCACAAATCCAAGTCATAGCCCCATATTAACTACTATGAAGAAAATTAACTCTGTCCCAGTCAAAACCAGCACACTAGTTTTATTTGACAAATTAAGACTAAAACTGTATCTGTCAATTCTGCTGTTATGTAGATATTGCCACTCGAGCAGGTATATCTTATTTTAG
This sequence comes from Heliornis fulica, assembly GCA_013399135.1. NCBI lineage: Eukaryota > Metazoa > Chordata > Aves > Gruiformes > Heliornithidae > Heliornis > Heliornis fulica. The sequence goes on from VXBZ01002901.1 coordinate 99,483, forward strand.
AAAGGTGGTTTTGACTCCCAGCTCTACTTAGACTTAACCATCTAATTTTAGGCATTTAATTGAAATGCCTCAGTTGGGAACAGCCTTTTTAGAACTCTTCTAATAGTCAGTGGAGGGTGACTTCAGACCTTTGTGAGGTGAGTCAGGAGTTTATTAGGTCAAATTGTCCACTAGAGGTACATATCTCTGTCTTCATCAAAGAAAGTCTATTTTAAGTAAGACAGGTCAAGTAACTACCTGACCCAAGCATTTCTGCGTGCATATGACCAAGTCGCTTGGGTCTTCTTCTACAAACAGAAACTATTCTCTATGCTGTATTGCAGAGGCTGTGTAATCCTGCACAATCTGTGGAGGCTAGTCAAGATTCAGGGTGCTAATATTAAGTGTACAGGCAGTAAGACTGCACTGGGGGCTCAAAGGCAATCACAACCCCAGACTGAAACTGAAAGATGGAGAGAGCAATATCAAGAAATGATGGGGAAGCTCCACTTCATTCCTTACACCTGCACCTATGTTTGATATATACGGTTAATATGTCATATTAATCTATTGATAGTAATCTACTGCTGCTTATTGTTAAAACTCTGAGCAGCATTTCAAACCTGTGTGGTTGTCTGGGAAAGAAATAATGTGAACTGGACTGGGACTGCATTCCATCCATAGCAGAAGTTGAAGAACTTCCTTTCAGCTGAAATTTGGAATTGTAAACTTTCTGTTGGATTGAGTCTTTTAGGCATTCTTCCAGCTTTCAGTTTACTGCTGAGGAGATGCCCTGTTCATGCTTACTGTGTCCAGAGTGAACCTTGGTCTTTCTTTTCCCAAGGAAATATTAAGCATCACAAATATATCCTGTAAAATTTGAACTATGAATTTACATGACCACAATTTAGCTAACTCATGTATTTTGGCACGAGTCAGAAATGCAATTCTATTTTTGTTGAGATTTTTGTTTGTGCCTTTTATATTAAATTCCTTGTATTAATTAATGCAAAACTCCTGTTAGTCTTCTGCTTAGGGTATTTCTGGAGTTGTAGATTTTGAATAAAGAACCTTTCACAGCTGATTTTCATACATAATTTGATGTGGTCTGACCATATTTACTATGTTAGCTGGGCTACACTTATAATTGTAACTTGGCTTGGGTGTTGAGCAGTTCAGCATTGTCAGGAATTAGAAGCAAGAAATAATAGACCTTAGTACCATGCAAGTATTCTAAGTAACCAACTTATAACACTATTTATATTACCAGTCATTAGAATATCCATACTATTAGTCATCTATTTGAGACATTTCTAAAAGGTGCGTGCTCTAGGGATCAATAACTAATCTTTTTGTATCTCAATATTTTGATGAAGTACTAACCACTATTATTTATTTTATTTATAGAAAATTAAGAGATTAAAGATACTTCTGGTTTGAAAGGTGAAATCATGTAGCAGTGTTTCCCAAAATACTATGCCTTGATTTGTCCAGATCAAATGCAGATTGGGGCATTCCAACCCCAGGCCTTTTCAGCCTAAAAGTGTTTTTTCCCTCCAGAAAAAAAAAAAACAAAAAAAAAAAAAACAACTTTGCAGGCAATGGATCAGCCTACATGGGGCTGGGTTCATAAGCACTGCTGATCTAATAACTGCCACCAAGACTTAAATTTATCAGCTTTTGTGGCAGAAATAAGGACTTGCAAATGTTTCTCTCAATTCCTGGCAAATCCCATTGAGTGATGTTTCCTCTGACACATTTTATAACGTGCAGTTTTGGGAGGGGGGAGTAAATTCTGCTACAGATTATGCAATCTGGGAGGGAACACAGCCAAGACAGCTGTCCCCAGCTGACCAAAAGGATATCACATGCCATATGACATCATGCTCAGCAATATAAAGCTGAAGAAAGAAGGAATAGGGGAAGGTTCAGAGCGATGGAGTTTGTCTTCTGAAGTAACTATTACACATGATGAAGTCCTGCTGTCCTGAAGATGGCTGAACACCTGCCTGCCCATGGGAAGTGGTGAATGAGTTGTGTTTTGCTTTGTTTGCATGCACACCCTTTGCTTTCCCTACTAAATTTCCTTTACCTCAAACCATGAGTTTTCTTACTTTTTACTCTTCTCATTTTCCTCCTCATCCTTCCCTTGGTGCAGTAAGTGAGCAGCGGTGTGGTGCTTAGTTGATGGCTGAGTTTAAATCATTACATTTCTTTATCAAGCTCATTTTTACTGATGCTCAAAATGCTTGAGATTTCTTTAACTTAACTGCCTGAGAAATACATAAGCTCATTCTGGAGAACAGTGTGATCTACCAGAACTTTTTCATGAAAAATATGCCCTTAAACCCCCTAAGGATAGAGTACAAAGTTAAACATGAGACAACTCATCATTGTTTCTACAGTGATTAGAGCCTTTATTCTTATAATTTATTCTTTGTTTTTATTTTTCCTTTTTTTTTCTTGCTTTTAACTAGAAATATGTTAATTCTGTGAAAGCTATCCCTTGTTTTTGAAAGCATGTCAAATCTTTATAGCTAAATGAAATTTTAAGTAGTTAGCTGCTCACTAGTACTGACTTCCAACAATAGTTTGGATTTGTAGTTGTAGGGAATCCTAGCTGGCAGTACTAGCAGATTTTTTTGTTTGAAAAACTAGTGTTATTTCAGTTTGATTAAAAAAAACCCAAAACAAAAAACCCACAACTCTTATTCTATCAGTTTTAAATGCAGAACTAAAGCTTCTGGCTCCAATTTCAAGAAGATATTTGAAAACACATCATTAAAAGGTAGAGTAGATAATTGGGTCCTCCACAAAACATACAATAGAGATGGTTTATATTAGGTCAGATTGTTCTAAGCTACAAGGTCTACTAAAATCAAACATACATGTACACTTCTTTTCTCAATGTTATTTCTTCTGAGATCTGAGGGTTTGGGGAGAGGTAACACCACTGAGGTTTTCAAGCTGACACATGAAATATTTGTTTCATGGTATGTTCTTATCTTAGGAGGGGTTGAACTTCACATGTAGAGCTCCAAGGAAGCTAATGTTAATGGATAATTAATAATTTTACACCTTTTTTTTTCTTTTCTTTTAATGGAAAAGGAGTACTATTTCTACTTTATTGTAACCCTTCTACCTTGCTGCATTTGTAAAAAAGGCCATTTTACCTGCATAGTAACTTACAAGGGTGTTTTTTGGCCTTTAGAACAGAAAGACAAGTGCATGGGCTGCTGTGACAGAGCATGCATGACAACCACCGACTCCTGCTAGAATTCCACTAAAGGGAAACATAAATTTCTGGAAAGGGAAATTATTTTTTATGATGCTTTTTTAATCCTATGCTAATTTTAAGGTATCATTTATTACAAGTACAGAAAAAACTCTTGTTTTTCAACAACTTTTTAACAAGGGTTTGGTTTTTTTTTGTTATTTTCCCCTCAGAATATTGTAACTCAAAATTCCAATGGACAACATTTTCTTCTTAAAATCATCTGTATATTCCAAATAAAACTAGGATACAAAAAAACCAAAACATCTTCTACAAAATATCAGAAAAAAATGTGTAAAATTAAACAGAAAGTAAATTCCAAATAAATATAATTTCAAATTATTTTTCAAGATTTCTTATTTTCAAAAGTTAGATAATTCTTCACCAAAACGAAACAAAACAAAATCTTAATTTCAGTAAAATGCAGTATTTCTTTTATCTTAACAACAGAAGTAATATGTGATATATTCGTGGTTCATGATGAAACAGTCTATTTAATAAAAAACATTTCCTACCTCATAGAATTGTAGAATCATAGCACCTCATCAAAAGACCTCTAAGACAACCATGCCCAACCATTAACCTAATACTGCCACATACAACCACTAAACCACATCCCTAAGCACCACACCTATATGTGTGTTTTAAACACCTCCAGGGATGGTGACTCCATCACTTCCCCAGGCAGCCTGTTCCAATGCTCGGCAAGCCCTTCAGTGAGGAATTTTTTTTCCTAATATCCAATCTATATTTTGCCTGGTTAACTTAACGTAATTTCCTCTTGTCTTATGACTTTTTATCTACAATACCCTTTCAAATGTAGAGAGCAATAAGGTCTCCACTTGGCCTTCTCTAGGCTAAACAATCTCAGTTCCTTCAGCTGCTCCTCTCAATTCCTTCATCAGCTTCATTGCCCTTCTTTGGACAAGATCAAATAGTATAAGCAAATCTCCAATTTTGAAATGACCTTACGTAATCTTACTCTTATTTGTCAATGTTTCATATATAGAGTACACTAGTCTTTTACTGTGTACATTGTATACACTGTAAATATTTCTAGAAGTTGTGAAGAATCATGTGCAATGTAGCAAATATGAGAACAGATTTTACTTCACAACACATTATTTCTAAGCAAGAATAAAAGGAACCCCAACAGAAAACCAGGAAACCCACGCATTGGGGGTTCTTTAGAGGAACAGATCATTTATGTATGATATGCTTTACTGTGTATTAAGATCCAGGAAGCCTTGGATTTCACAGCAAAGACATCACTGAATGTTAACCGTATTACCTCTCTCTGGGTTATATAATGAGCTCTGCTTCTCAACTGTGTAGATGATGTTAATAATATTTTCTTAAATAGACAATCCCACACCAAGTTGATATCTTTTTTCTTAAAGTGTAACTCTTATCTACAAAGTATATTTTGGGCTCACCTGGCACCAAAGCATACTCTCCCTATTCCGTGCTAAATTTACTCAAAATGGCACCGTGAGACTGTATTAGTCTAAATGTAAAGCTTTCTCAATGTCTTTGGTCAGAAATTGCTTGCAGCTGCTATATATGGCAAAACAGCCTTCATGCAATCTCCTATAATAAAACTTGAATGAACCACAGAAAGGATTGGTATAACATTGGTAGTAAAATTAATTTTGTGTGACTCAGATTATCTATTTCACTACCAAACAAGAAGACAATAAAAATCTATTAACTGCTAGTACTCTGTCGAAAGCATTGTATCTCTCGCTTAATCTGAATTTTTGTGTCCCAGCTTTTAACTACAGGATTGTCTTAAACATTTGTTTAAACCAAGTTTTAAGACTCCTAATGGACTTAGAAGTCCATTATCAGACTTGGTTCTGTGTTTACTCTTCTACAAACTCTGACAAACATGTTCTGGTTTCAGCTGAGAAACAGCTTCTTTTCTTTCCAGCCGTCAGTATAGTGCTGTATTTTGGATTCAGGATGAGAATAAAATTGGTAACACACTGATATTTTTTACTGCTGCAAGGTAGTTGTACTGTCTTCACTAAGTCAAGGACTGTTCAGCCTCTCACACCCTACCAGGTGCACAAGAAGCTGTGGGAGAACAGCCAAGACAGCTGGCTCAGACTGGCCACAGGGATATCCCCTACCATATAATGTCATGCATATATATAACTGGAGAAGATAACTGGGAGGCAGATTTGCTGCTTGGAAACAGCACACAATGGAAAACAATGTAGCCTAACAGTTTACTACTAAAAACAGTAAAGATACTGAAAAGGATGTAAAGACATTAAGGTAACACGAAAACACTTGGTCCATACTCTGGCCTTATGAATTATACAATATTCTGCTGTATTAACTTACTAACAGTACATGAAAATTAAGAGCATTATTACTGAAATTCTCGTGGAGGGAGGAAACCCCACTACATCTGCAAAGGTGAGGGGTCCTTTAGGACACAGACAAGACTGCACAGATGATAGAATATATCAAATACAGTGTATATTTGGTATATGGAATCGTAACATGGTTTAGATTGGAAGGGGCCTTAGAGATCATCAAGTTCCAACCCCCCTGTCATGGGCAGGGACACCCTCCACTAGACCAGGATGCTCAAGGCCCCGTCCAACCTGGCTTTCAACACTTGCAGGGATGGGGCAGCCAGAGTTTCTCTTTTTCAGATAGATGGAGAGGTTTAACCAAACCTCACAATTCAGTAACTAATTACAGTGATTAAGACTACATCTCTGCCCCTCCTCTCCTTTCCTTCTCCCTGATGAATCTCTTACTGCTTGGTTGGTTTTTTTTTCTCTTTTTTTGGGGGGTGTTCTGGGTTTTTTTTTTAGATTGAATCCAAGAGTACTCTTTTTTATTCTGTATGCTGTGCAAAAATTCTCTCCTTAAGTCATGCTTTTAAGTCAGCATTTAGTTTATTTTCTGTGCATAAACACTACTAAATTCATAATATGAAAGCCCTGATTCCCTATTTCCTATGCTATACCTTTTCTGTTGGTCCAAGTTAAAAACATAATTGAGACAAATTGTCAGTCTGAATAAAGAGTGGAGGAACACAGCACTTCAGATATCAAGGTATATTGATATTTCTTACCACATCCTGGGGTACTTAAGTTGGAACGGGAAGGAGTTTATGTGTATAGATTCAACCAAGAAATAGTACTAAATTCTGCCAGACAAACCCTGACACAGTGCAGTACCAGACAGCCTTCAAAACTAGACATCCTTGTATGCACACTCATTTGAGGTACCTTGTGTTGTAAACAGTGACTGCACAAATGACAATGAGCAACATATTCACACCAAACTAAATACTGGCATAATTTGCCTGAAATTAATGTTTAAGATGAGGAAGGAAATCTATAGAGGATTCTGTAAAGGAACCTAGTCCACAGACAGGGATTTTATAATTAAGGCATACTTTCTGCTTAGGATAAAGAACTGGAACAAAAGGCTGAGGTTTAGTTAGCAATATGTTTATTTAATAAATCCTTTAACGAGTTATTTATATTGGCCAATATATATTTCCATGGCAACTTCATGAACAAGTGAAAAAAAGATTTGCCCCTTCAAGTAGAAGGCTAAGGAACGGAGACTGAACATCAGGAGTGTTTATGTTTTGCTGAGGCAAATTAGATTTATTCTCCTGTTACCACCCTCTTTAGATCTTGGCAGTGAAAAGTAATGCTTTAGATGTGATGCATCAGCAAAGAGCAGAATGTGGACATGTTGGTCAAATGCAAAATACTTCATCAGAGCATCAATCAGAAACAATTTCATGTAGAAAAGAAGGTATAAATTAATTCTGCAAACCAGAAAGGCTTGAAAGCAGTAAGACAAAGCCACACTGTTGAGGAATATCTGTTTGTGATTCTTACCATAAATCCCTGTACAGTACCTCAAAAAGCTTTTTAAAGGCAAGAGGAAAAAACCATTTATGAAAAAAAAAAAAAAAGAAGAAAAAAAGGACATGGCACACACAGAGAAGTCACAAGACTGGTTAGAGGGTCTTGTGTTGTGTTGCCTTTTTTTCCAAATTGCCACTAGCTCTTTATTCTACCATGCTGTTAAGATGCATACAGCTTATCAGTCATGGCATAACTACTTATTAAAACATGTGTGAAGGTATCGCATGGTTGGCTACTGTGTAAGATGAGAAAATACTTTCCTGTAATTCTACTTCCCTATATTGCTGTCAAAAGCCATTCGAGGTGGTTTGTTTGGGTTGTTTGATTTGCTGTGAGGTTTTTGTATGTTACTTCCTTCTGATGCACAAATATAAAATTTATGTCTCTGTTTCATAGATTAAACCAAGTGCTCCACAGGAATTCAAATAAAATTTGCTTGATGTTTAGGGATTTTATATTCCTAAGTGCAAGGTTTCTTGCCACCATAATTTTAGAAATACACATTAAGGAAAAGTTCCCCATTACCGATAAGTATGATGTCCAGTTCTGAAATTGTCTGCATTCATTCAGCCTAGTGAAGCATGACAGGATCCCATCACTTGCAGAGGCACTTATTTTCTACCAGAGATACCAGCAATATTTTAGATATAATTACTTGTGTTATTGTCATTGTGACAGTAAAATTAGTTTCCATAAATATACAAAATGCAGAACCATAGAAAAATTTAAATCCTATTTACAGAAACTTCCTACCTTATACAATTACCATCTCACGATGTGGAAAATAAAATTAAAAACCTCACAAACTCCATCTCCTTCTCACCTTTCCAATATTTTATATCTCTTACTGTATGCATACGGATTTGTATATGTAAATCCGTAGGTATACAATTTCATGAATGGTACAAGACTGACATCTAGAGGCTATAAACAAAAATATTTTTAAAGTATAGGAAGGAGACAATAATTTTTACAAATTTTTAAAGCAAAGACAATATTCTGAACTTCTCTTTTCCCCCTAATATTCTTCTCATATCTCCTAGAATCTCTGAGAAAGGATTTGGTATTTTATATTTATAATGGAATCTCTGTGTTTGGAGCTTTACAGCACAATAATTCTGATCAGCAAGGCCTAAATTAACTTCTTACAAGTTCATTTTATGCTTTCCTGTGCAAAATGTCTCTTCACAAAATGCATTTAAATGTTACGTGTATGCAATAGGAAAATTTCAGCAATGATTTACGCATTACCACTCTATATTATAAATAAAATGAAATATTTAAAACCACAGAGAAAATGATCGATAGAGTGGCATTTCTTTTAGACATATGTCTAATCAAACAGTACAGGTTTCCAGACATACATACAATAAGTTTTATTTATAAGCACTGCTGTACATGATCTGTATTTGAGAATTATTTTTATACCATGCATTTTCTTTCTTCTTGGGCATCATAAATCCATTGTTGTTATCTATTAAAAATAAAAACAGAAATTACCACCATAAAAAAATAATTTAGCTTGTATTTATATTATTTGAATATTGCGCATTACAAAAAGAATAGTCCACAAAATGCAGAATCTGAATAAACTTTCATTTCAATTGACCTTTGATCATATTCATTTGCAGAACTCCTGCTGAAAGTAATGAGAGCTTTGCATAAAAATGATAGCAAGATTGCGCACAATAATCAGCTGCAGACTTCTAATAGGAATCATTATGCTGCCCTAATAATAGCTGCATTTAAGATGAGTAATCATACACTAATCAACAATGAATTGTTTTGTGTTGGTCTTGGTTTTAATTATTATAACAATAAAATGGCTGTGATATATATATATATATATGCACTCACACATATATATATTTATGGCTACAGTATTATATATGTTATGCAATATAGAAGATGGGTTGGCAGACTTGAGTTTATTTATTGTGAAGAAGGAAAAGGCAGACGCTTAATTGATCTCTTCAATTACCCATCGTGCAGCTAGATTCTTGGCTGTATTACGTAACAAACTGAAGACATTGGACACAATTTGCAGGAAGACATGCTCCAATCAGTTAAAAAAGGAGGAAAAATACCCCAACAGTGAGGGTGTTGAAGCCCTGGAAGAAATGCATGGAAGGGATTGAGGAGGTACTACCATAACTGGACTCTCGGTAGTCTGATCTATCCTCAAAAATTCACTCTAATTTGAAAGAGGAAACAGATAAGATTTCCAGAAGTCCTATCTAGCCTAAAATTTTCTAAGATTTTAGTATTTTGGTTCCCATCAAATTTTCCAACTAAATTTATGTTGATTTCAGTGGGGTTTGGATGAGGCAGTTACAGAGCAGATGCTAATGTAGTTTGAACCTCACACCTGTGAGCGTCAAGAATAAAGGAAAAGCGCAAACTCAGTGCTAAACAGAAATCCATTTCTGCCTTGTGGAGTTAATTAGCAATTGATTTAAACTGGCTGTAAACACATATTTGCTGTTAATGATTCTGAACAGTGCTCTTTAGGGATCAAGTATGAAAATGTAAGTTTTAAAATACCCTCAAAATAAAGAGCGAACTCCATCGTTTTAAAGTAGTCTTAGCTCATCTTTTGAAACTTTTAATGATAATATATTAGCCACACAAGAAAGCTAGTAAACAAAAATAGAACCTAATGTTATCTAAGTTCGCTAAATGGCTTGTGACATCGATTTATAGTGCAATTTATCATAAGATACAGATAAGAAATGCGAGTGGGTAAACTGACAAGTTTAACTGATTACACCAAGTAAAAATACAAGGAATGTATTTGCTGCTGAGGCATGCTGGAGTAGGAATGTACATGTCTTCAAAACGGAATTACAACAAGAAACCAGCTATAGCAGGGCTAGCACTACCAAAATTTTGTGAGTACTCTTGTATATAAGATACAAGGTGAAGAAAAACTTTAAAAGTACAGGGCCAAATGATGAAAACAGCAAAAAATATTTGAAAATTATTTTATGTTTTGCTTGACAGAACAGGAAATTACCTTGTGCATCTCTTTTACTGTACAAGAAGTTTATTTAAAAAGAAAGTAAAACCAACTCAACACTTTAACAAGGCCTCACCAAGATTTCCTGTGTGTAGGGAGATGTTATGCATAGGGAAATGTAATAGTGAGTTCAAGTCTACTTCACAGGCCACAAAGAGAGTCTTGTACCTGATGAGAAAACGAAGATGGTACTATTCCTTGAATAACTTCTTCCTTTCTCTAAATCCATAATAGATTTCCAGACACTGCGGCATGTCTTGTCTCTAGTCTCTAGTTTTCTAGTCAACAATTTTTACCAAGTGGATGAGAAAACATGCAGTCCACACCACTATAATCAATTTAATAGCAAAATCAGAAAATAACATTATTGTAACTGCTTTTTGTTTAGAATACTTATTGAACATGAGTTTTATAGAAGAAACCTAACACCTACTCTGACTTTTCATTTTTATCCTAAATGCCTGAATTTCAGTAACAGTGAAAAGGCTCTTTCCATCTTGCTACTAGTTTGTAATCCAGTTTGCTAACGAACGCTAACCTGAATGAAATAGTAAACAGTAGAAGCTGCATTTACAGATACAGCATGATAAAATTAGGTGGATGCTGAATAATCTGAGAGCAGATACAGACCTTCCTTACCACAACATTATCATGACATGAACTTAAAAATTTTGACACAATACTGAGTACATGTTACAAGTGCTCAAATTTGTTACAATGTATAAAAACAGAATTGCGGACTGGAGGAATCTCTTAACATTTAACATTTAACTGGAAATATGCAACACATAAATGATTTCAAAATTTTTAAGTTCTAGATTTTACTTTCAGGAAGATAATCTGGTAGATGTTTATGTATTGATGTAATGAACTTTTTTCTTTCACGCCTCAGTCCTTTTGATTATCAGTAGAGCAGGATACCTAATTCTCGTTTCTATCTATATGATCTCACTGGCAGATTGTCAACTGAAAGTTATAGCAGAAAAATTGACAACTTGAAGTGTTTTCAGATCAAACAGGAATACTATGAATAGATGCTTAAAATAGGGCCTCATGCTGTTTTAGCCCAATTATATTGGCACTTCTCAGATCAATACAGCAATCACAGATCACACATAATAGCTGCAGTTGGAAAGGGCCTCTGATGATCATCTAGTCCAGCTGCCCTGCTCAACGCAGGATCAGCTAGAAAACGTCACCTATGACAATGTCCAGTCAAGTTTCAAATATCTTCAAGAACTGAAACTCCTGTTTCACCATTCTCAGAGGAAAAAATACTTTTTTACAGTTAAGTGGAAGTTTTGTATTTCAGATCAGGTCTGTTGCCAATCGTCCTCTCTGTGAGTACTACTACGGAATATCAGAATGCGTTCTCTTTACTACCTCTCATCATGTATTTATATAGACTATATCCTCCCTGAGCCTTCTATACCCAAAGCTGAACAATCCCAGGACTCTCAGCCTTTCCTCAGAAGAGATGCTCCAAGCACTTATTCATCTTCATAGCCCTTTGATGGATGGACTTGTCCATGTCTTCCTTATACTGGGGAGTCCAGGATTAGACCAAAAACTCCAGGTCATAGAAGAGGGAAGAATTACTTCCCTTGACCTGCTGACAGTATCCTCCTAAGGCTGCTGGCCTTTGCTGCAAGTGTGTATATTCCATAAAAAACATAATTATTGATGGATATGTGGCAAAGCGATTTTTTTTTCTCCAAAATTTTAAGTACTCAAAATAAGCTGGCCCTTGGACCACTGTAACCTACTGTCTGCTTCCATGCTACAGACAGAAAATAAGTATGATTTTAAATTAGAAATTAATAGAAACATTAATAGAAATTAATATCATTATTATAGTTCAACTACCCTGAAAAAAACAGAAGTGTAAAACTTACCAAATATTTGTCTCTCCATTCAATTACATCTGTTGACTTTTGAGTGGAGTTCACCCTCTTGGAAGAACTAGCAGAAGTATTTTCATGGTAATGTAGTCTCATTTAATCCGCTAATTTATCTGGGCTTTCTATATTTAGATACATTTTACACTTCAGAAGAAATATTTTTGTAATATACTTAGTGGAAACCTAATCTACAATATAAATATTACATTTAAATAATGGTCTCATATTTGAGTAAATTTTGCATCACCTTAAATGAATTACACAGCACACTAAGATCTAAAGTTATAAATGAAGGAACTCTGATTCTGCCTAAATAGTCTTCACTTCTATATAAATGTGGTTCCTTCCTCAAAACCAAAGGAAGTAGTGTGCCTTGTTTTCGTATTGCTAATCTCCTTCTGCTACATTAATAAACTACAGTGAAACTAATCTGAAGTATACTTCCTACAATAAAAGAGAAAAAAAGTAAAACAGCATATGCCATAAAAAATACCCATCACTAGTCCCATATTCTCAAAGCCTTCTTCAAACTGGTAATAAGGAGATATAAATGACTTGGTTCCACCAATTTCTTGTTGTGCAGTCACTGTGAAATACAGAGATTATAAAATGTTCCTCTGTCACATATTTGGTGATGATTGGACTATGTAGTGAAATATGGGATTCTATTCTTAGTACTTTAAGATAGTAACAATAACTGTAAAACTAATATTGTTCTTCCTTATAACTGCTGCTATTAATCATATGGCGTGAGAATTTCAGGAACAAATAAACACTATTTTGTTTCATTGTAGGCTTCTGGATAAAACTATCATAATTACTGACCCTTTCTTACTTAAAGCATTTATCAAGGAAATTATGCAATAATGACTGTGTACATTTGAAGACAAGCTTATGTAAATAAGATCTTATTAACAGTTTTATGCCTTGCAGCAATCTTTCTGACCACCCATTGAATACAAAGTACAGAGACCACCAGTAATACCAGTGACACAGACAGTGCAGTTAATACATTGACATACACCTTCCTTAGATCACCTTCTTTCCACAATAGCTCTTGGCTATTATATTTTCTAAGTCAGAGAAAAGATGCAAAAAAAAATTCAAAATGGAAGAAATTTTAGAAAGAAATGCTTTATAGTGTTTTGGAAGCTGTGGCTTCCATACTTGACTTCCTTGAGCATTTGCCACTCTGATGAAATTTGTTAGGGATTTTTTTGCAAATTTTATTTGCAATTGTTTACAAAGCATTAGCTAATTTTCATTAGCATTCTTCAACTGAGCTCATCACTCTTGCTTTCCAGGATATCACATGGAAAAAAATAAGGCTTTGAAGGTCGGGATGTATCCCAAGCTTGAAAATTAAAATCATAGCGTGGTTTAGGTTGTAAGGGACCTTTAAACATCTAGTCCAACACTACTGCCATGGGCAGGGACATCTTGTACTCTACCAGTTTGCTCAAAGCCATCTCCATTCTTTAAACACTTCAAGTGTTGGGGTGTGGGATAATTGCTAAAGGTAACTTTGAAATCAAACTTATGTTCATATTTCCAAGAAGGGTTTAGCTTTTTGCAAAGGCATTCCAGGAGAATGAGCAATCAATATGCAGAGCATCCTTATCACCAGAGAATTTCCTAAACATCCTTTATTTGCAATAAGTTCCAAGGCAATCTCAAAGGTTGGTAACATCAGGGGAGCTCGACATGTCTGACTTTCAGATAGCACACAAGGAGGACAGAGCAAAGTGCAGTCAAGCTCTGTGATAATGTTGGAACTTGAAGGTTAAATGGAACTAACAAACTGCAGGTTTGTCACCCTGAGCCAGCAACTTGTCATGAATTTGACAAGCAGCTGTCTGCTAGTGAACTTTGCTCATTATAATGTCATTATAATACAAAACCACACCTCCATCCCAGAAGCTACCCACCTCCAAGGTATGACCACTCCTCACTGAGCATGGACTCTGAATTTTGTTAGTCTGTACCTTTAAATGCAGAGAATCTTACACCTATCACCTTAAAGGTCTATATGACTAGAGTCACTCAAATTCCACCTTAGAGATAAGAAATAACACAAAAGTAGCATACAGGAGAGGGGATGTTAGGGAAGATACCCATACCATTCTGACCCCTGAGACCAGCCAATGGGCTAAGCCTCTCTTCTCCCACATAGGGACACCTTTGGGTGAGATTCAGACACTTAGTTACGCTGTCAGCTCTGGAAACTTAGACATCTCTAAAGTGTCACTATACACATTTTAGGTACCATATATATTTTGATAACACATCATTAGTTAAAATAGTTTGTATTTACAAGTGCTTTGTAGTCAGCCCATTCATCACTGGAAATCCAAAGAATCTGTGTGTCTGTTGCTTCAATAAATTACACTTCTATTAAGCTAGTCAAGTGCTATTTCTTATTGAATTCAACCAAACGCTTTTGAGACGGTCAGGATAGTTCAGTAAGTGCAACTAGGCTGAAGGTGTCCATAGTTATTTGTGCATCTGAATAGTGGTAGTTCCAAGTACAAAATACAACTGGACTTATAATGACAGACTATTCCCCTATAACACAACATGGGCATTACTACTTTTCTGGAAGACAAACTCCAGTGTCTCATGAGCCTTCCATATATAAATTCTTCCTTACGTATAATCTAAATCTACTCTTTTGGATGTTGTGCACACTGCTGGCTCACGTCTAATCTTCCAGTACTTCCAAGTCCTTCTCCACAGGGCTGTTCTCAATCCATTCATTCCCCAGTCTATACTGATTCTGGGAATTGTCCTCTCTCATGCTCAAGACCTTACACTTGGTAAGATCGCACTGGATAATACCCCTTCCCTGTAGCAGAGTAAAGGCTCCATTAAATATTTCATCCTAGCTTCAGACATTATGAAGTAATTATAGTCTTTTTATACTTGCAAATAAAAATCTCAGCATAAAACCAAGTTCAGGATAATGTCAGAAGAACAGCAGTCCAGAGAAAAGTGCTTCTTTTGGTGCTTCTAAAATAAAGCTCTATTACTACAAATAAGTTAAGTGGATTTAGTTAATTTGTTACCTGCTTTTCAGCAGATTAGAACTAACCTTAGCCTAATATTTCTATCTTGTCATTGACTAAACCAGCTTGATCTCATTCTGTAGTCAGTTGTAGATGTGGAAGTGAGAAGTTCATTACTTTCACAGCCTCTTAGATACACCATTTATTTGTATTCTTTCTCTTTTGTTTGTAACCTTTGTGTGCATTACTTACCATGATTACATTCCCTATGGCATTGTCCATACATATATTCTACAACATCTGTCATACTCTCTACATGTGCTGAAAAAAAATACATTTATATATATAGTCCTGTTAAAAATGTTCCTCTGGTAAACAACCTCTCTTACCTATTTTCTAATTTTGATTAAGTAATATAACTGAAATAAGTTAGCAATTTAACGTTCAAGTTAGTAGAGCTGCTTTTCAGTTTTATGGAGTTAGAGTTTAGTTGAACCGAATCAAAGGAAAAATGTATATACATTTTATATGACTTCAGAATTAAATTGTATCAAGCTATCTAAATACAGATAATTGTGAAAACAAGTTTACAATAGTCAACATTTTATTGCATGTTTCTGTTATCATCTTCAGCGCTGAGATATTAGTACAAGGTGAATGTAGAAAGAAATACATAATCTTTATTTTATCAAAGAAAAATCAAACATCACTCAAATGTCTGCTGCTTCTCTCTAGTTCATTTTAATGTATTCTGAAGGCAATCTTTGATTTACCTATTATTTGTAAGAAATGTATCACCACATTTAATATTTTAGATTCTGTCATTTTACCTTGAATTGTGTCCATGGTCTCTGTCATTCAAAGCCATTTGGAATCAATCAAACCAGAAAATCTCTAGAAGAGAATGTACAATTTGGTTCCTTTCAATAACAATAGAATGGATTCAAACATTTATGATTTTGTTTCCAGGCCTTTGGTCTTATGTTCTACTCAAATGTCCCAGATCAAACTTAAAATTCTAAAAAGTGCTAGTAGCATTCAGCTTCAATTCTTCTCCCCAGCATCTCGTCATAAATCTGGAAGACACCAGAGAGAAGACTCAAAATTATTATTTATGAAACTGAAAAGTTCATAGTTTTCTTACAGAAAGTATCTCTAAGGATGCTATAGAGTACAACATATTTAGCTGAATACCCTATTTTATCAGAGTCTTAGTGAAATCAAGGTGGAACGAACTAAACTAAATCTGTGATAACTCCCAGTTGCAAAGCTGTGATCTCAGCTTTTTCTTCTGAGATATTTGCTCTGTGGCATTGATTTTGACAATTAATTGCAAAGAAGCTCAATAAATATTATTGCTTCACTACCAGAGCAGTAATAATTTGAATTCAAATACCCTTTTATGTTGTTCAATACAGAAACACAATAGAATATGGAAAGATGAGAATTTGTCAGCTTTCTTCTAAGTCTACTTAACTAGATCGAGTACAAGTTGTGTGATAGAACATAGTAACATCAAGATTAGACTAAATACATTGCAGCAGGAAATAAATGAGAATAGAAGTAATTAGACTGTGTGTTTGGTTGTTTTCATTTCGTTTTTTTTGTTTGGTTTAGGATTTTTTTATATGGTACACATGGGTATTTATGAGAATATAATCATATAACATGAACTCATAAAAATTACATGGATCTAAACTTTATCTCAGGAGAATGAGATTCATTAATATTTAACAGCATACTTCTGCAAGTGTACTAGCATGATGCAAATTATTAAGACTATTTGATTTAGCTTCTTACTTTCCCATGCCCTTAAATGAGAAATATTATAATGTGCTAGAAGCATGTGAGAAATTTGCACTTACCATCAGTATCTATAATAAAGGTCATCTTTACAGAAAATAAAACTGACATTTTTTATTATTTAAAAAACCACTCTATTTTAAATGCAATGGAAAAATATTTATATATGTCTATGTATGCATGTCTTTATATTTTTTCAGTGATATATAAATTCTCTAAAGGGTTTTGGAGGTTTTTTTCCTGCTTAGATCAGAAGTACATCATCTTCTGGGACAATGTTTTTAATTCTTTGAGTCATTAGAAAACATTCTGGTTCATAGAGTCATTTTATCATTTTTCTTCTCCAGTCAAAACTTGCTTCTAGGTGAGACCATAGAGATCCAATCAGCATAAAAATGAGTCAGAAGGGAAGATACACTTTGAATGTCGCTAAGTACACAATGTGAATGGTGCTCCTGAGCCTATAGGCACACTGTGGGTGGGGAACCCATCTAAAGCCACTTTAGGCCAGCAAGGGGTTTTAGTGTCTTCAGTGCCCTATAAATTTGAATATTTTATAAACAAAAAAATATTACAAAATGTTTTGCAATAAATATTCATTACAGACAGTTGTTTAAAGAAGTCGCCCCACTGTATCATACGGAGTTCATTATTCAAAACTGCAGCTTATCACATACAACAGACTAAAATGACTTAAACACATTATAGAAATTATAGTCACTAACTAGTTTTACTATTTTTTATTAAAAAAGAAGAAAAAAAAGAAAAAGAAAGAAAAGTCAATTTGTCTTGGACAAACTGTATTTCAGACAGGCTAGATGCGGTGGTTTGGGTTTTTTTGTCTTCCCTAGGTAAACATAAAAATACATAGACATCATAACTGCAAGGAATAGTATGTTGTGCTGCTTGAACAAAAAGGTGATTATATTTTGATGTCAGATGAAGATCAACTATGCATTTTGGATGATCTGAAAGCATACAGGCTCAGTATGAAAACCAGTGGAAACAAAGCCCTGCATATGTGGAGATTTCCCTACTTTAAACAAAATAAATAATTCCATTACAACTTTAAATTTGGATTGTCAGAATAATTTAAATAATTTTTATTCATAACCTTACAGGCATACTGCTCAAACAATATTTCAACAAAGAAATATTTTAGTGCATTTTCTCCTTACTTTCAGATTTGTAAAGTCTAATATCTCAGCATAATTTTGGGTATTGGAATTTCCTGTATCTACTAGGAAATATTTCTATGTTATAGAAAACAGATAAATTCTACAATATGTTCATTTTTCAGAATTACTCAATAATCCAGTGTGTTGTTGGTTGTCTGAAATTTTCAGTGACTTTTTAATGAAAAATGACTGAAATAATCCACCAGTGCTTAAGGTTTGGAGGATTTTGGGGTTGTTAGGTTTGTTTTGATTTTTTTTTAATTATTATGATCCTTTTAATTGCATATAATGACATTTAATTGTAATAACGCTGCATAGGACAAAAATTTCCAACATACATGACCCAAGTCTTCTTGCAGCTAAAAGCAAAAAAAAATATTACTGTGCAGGAAAAAGTCAGTCTATTCCTCCTCTTTATCTCATTGTACGAGTAGGAAATTGAGGTACAAATCCAATAGTAAAGTCAAGGTTACATGTGAAATCTGCAGCAGGCCATTTTACTTTTCTACTTTCTTCCTAATAAAACATGTCTTTCTTAAAGACTTGAGCAAGTAAAAAAAAAAAATCACATCAATAAAATAAGAAATTGCTTTAGCACAGAAGAAAAATGGTGATGCTATAAATTCAGTGACATTTCAGAATCAGTTAAACATAAGCGGTCCAAGGACTCCACATTTTACATTTTTCAGCTGTTCTTTTAATTGTAATGAATGCTTTAAACAGTGTCTGAAATAGTGCTGTATGCTGATTTCAGCCTGCTTCTTTGTTTTCCTATATAATCTCAATGTAAAACAGATACAGATTATAAGATTCTCTATCATTTTCTGTGCCTTTCTCTTCATTGAGCTCAAAGATTAATGAAGATTAATGAAGATTAATGACAATTAATGAAGAAATTGTGGCCCCCAGCTTGGGCCTGATGCAGGATATAAGGTGACTCCTCGGCAGTGCAGAGAGACAGACATCAAGTGTACCTTGGAGCTGCGGGGATGGCCTGCAGATGCTGGGCCTGGCTCCCTTCACCACTCCAATGTGGACTCTTACCATCCTGCTGCTTAGTGGCATTGCGAAGATCCCAGGGTTAGTGGGATGCTCTTAAAACCTGTTGCATTCCTTAAAACCTTTCTCTGTTACAATTGCTGTATGCTTGAACATGGATTAATAAAGCTTAGTAAAAGCTTTCTCTTAGCACAGATACACACTGTCCAACAGCTTAGCAAGGCTAAAACAATAGAAGTTATAATTACTACTTTGATGTGGACGCATGTTTGTGCATTGGAATCACCTTTTTAAAAGTCTGTTACTTCAACAGTAACATACATACAGAGGCCCGCGCCGGAGGTTTTTTGGGGGTGCTTGTGACTGTGGGGGACCAGGCTGGGGCCAACAGTCTGGGACTGAGAGACTGAGAGATATTCTATGAGGTTATAGCAGTGACCAATGCTGGGGCAGTTGGTGAAGAGTCAAGACCCTGTGGGAGAGAACTCATGTGGAGAAGGTTGTGGAGGACTGTCTCCCGTGGGTGTGACCCCACTCTGGTGCAGGGAAAGAGTGTGAGAATTCTCCCCCTGCCCAAGAAGGAATGCAGCTCATGAGGAACTGACCAAAGACTGAAGCCTCTGTTCCCTATGGCCTCCCCATGCCATCCTGAGGAGGAAAAACATCATGAATAAAGTGAAGTCTGCAAACAAGGGAGGGGTGTAGGAGGGTATGTATTAAGAGCTTTTTGTACTTGTCATTATCTGACTCTGGTTTCTGTGTATTTCTGTAGTGCAGTGTCATAAACTAGAGCGTTTTCTTGCCTCTCTTCTGTGTTGAGTCTGTTTTTCCCGTGACGCTAACTGCAGAATGATCTCTCCCTGTCTTGACTCCAAAGCTTCTCAACATATATTTTCTCCCCTGTCCAGCTAAGAGAAGAGTGATAGTGTGACTTTGATAGAAGTCTGGCCACCAGCCAGACAAAATATATGTTAATGTATCTAAGTTGTTTCATATTTGATCTTTAAACTCAGAAATGTTCGTCTCTTAGTACAACAGTGACATTTTACATTTCCTATTATTCTCTGAATCAGGAATCCACCACATCACTACTTTTCTGTACTGAAAACTGTAGTTTATTTCTTCTAGAAAAGTGCATATCGAGTTATCCCATGTGAATTACCAATGTTCATCTCCAGCTACAGACTGAGGTAACATGGAGTTAGGGAACTCCTGAGCTGTGGATAAAGGGTGTCATGCCTTCAAGGTACACTTGGTACATAGATTAATCTGAGAAATATGTCAGATGTGGTCTTGCAAGTCACACAGCAGTCAGGGAAAGATGTTAATTGCTGAACTAATCAACATTACCCAAACAGGCATGCCCCTGGTCATGCACAGAAAAACAGCTTGCATTTCCAGTGAAATGTCATAAGGAAAACTCCAGATATCACGTATTTCCAAGGCTAAATGATGGCCGTGTAAGGGCTCTGAGGATCTGAATGAAGCAGATGCATAGTAAATGTTTAACTCCCTTCTTGCACCTTTTGAATCCAGTTAAATGTTATTAGGTCAGGTAGAAGATAATTCTTAGGTTTATGATGAGGCACAAATATATAGTAACTATTATAGATTCAAGGAGCTGGGAGAAGTAGCTAATTGGCGTCTGTTTGGGCTTGTAAAATTCTTATGGGATGGGTAGTAATCAGGGAAATATAGTTTGGAAAAAGAGATCTATCACCGCTCCTCCTCACTTATCATGCACTCACTTTTCAACAAGGACTACCTAATGAGCTCTCTGATGAGACCATAACTATCAGAAGAGCAGTTTGGTTGGGGAAAGCAGAACACTTGCAAGCTGGTTTGTGCACAATTCATATGAAAGCATTTTTCTCACTTTGGACAAAGTTCTATCAATAGTTAAGGCTCTGCCAGTTTAAAAGATGTTAGAAGTTTCCCTCATTTGTTATCTTTGTTCAAGAAAGTAAAGTCTTGGAAAATGTCCACGGATCTGTATCTTGCTTATTGACAGGTTTACTTTCAAAAGCAATATGAAAGACATTTGAAAATTTGACAGAAAAGATGGAAAACAAAGTGGAAACAAGGGTAGGTAGTCTGGAAGGAAAAAAAGACTGTCTGAGCAGCCCGGGATCTGATTAGGAAAGCTAAAGCCTTGATGGAATTAATTCTGGCCAGGGACACCAAGGACAGCAAGGAAAGCTCATATAGGTGTGTTAGTGATAATAGAAAATGAGGGAAAATGGGGCCCCACCCCGGAACAAAACAGGGAACCTGGCTACCCAGGATATGGAGAAAGCTGAACTAATCAATGAATCTTGTGCCACAGTCTTCACCAGCAAGGGCTCTAGTCACACTGCCCAGGACGCAGAAAGCAAAGGCAGGGACCAGGACAATGAAGAACCATCCAGAGGTACAATAACATCTAAGGAACTCGAAGGTGCACAAGCCCTTGGGACCTGCTGAGATGCATCCGCAGGTCCTGAAGGAATTGACAGATGAAGTGGCCAAGCCACCCTCCATCATATTTGAGAAGTCCTGACAGTCCAGTAAAGTTCCCGCTGACTGAAAAAGGTCAAATGTAAGCCCCTTTTTTAAAAAAGAAAAAAAAAGAACCAGGGAACTACGGGCTGATCAGTCTCACACGTGTGCCTATTGAGATGATGAAGCAGATCCTCATGAAAGCGATGATCAGGCACCTGGAAAATAAGCTGGTTGGTGACAGTCCACATGGTTTCACCAAGGCCAAATCATGTCTAACATAGTCGGCAGTTTTCTATAATGCTGTTACAATTTTGGTGTATAAGGGTGACAGATATCATCTACCTCAACTGTCCACAGTATCTGACACTGTCCCACATGAAATCCTTGTCACTAAATTGGAGAGACATGGATTTGATGGATGGACTACTCAGTAGATAAGGAACTGGCTGTGTGGTTACATTCAAACACTAGCAGTCAACAGTTCAATGTCCAAGTAGAGACCAGTAATGAACGGAGTTCCTCGGGGGACGGTACTGGGACAAGCACCTTTTAACATCTTTATAGGAGACATAAATTGAGTGTATCCTCAGAAAATTTGCTGCTGGTACCAAGCTGGAGGGAAGGAATGCCATTCAGTGGTACCTGGACAGGCTTGAAAGGTGGGCCCGCCTACTGCATGAAGTTCAACAAGGCCTAGTGCAAAGTCCTCCACTTGGGCCGGCTGAATCCCAAGACCAGGTGCAGGCAGGGTGGAGAATGGATTGAAAGCAGTCCTGAGGAGAAGGTCTTGGGGGTGTTGATTGAAATAAACCTCAAGATGAGATGAGCCAGAAATGTGTGTTTGCAGCCCAGAAAGCCAGTTGTTTGCTATGATGCATCAAAAACAGCAGGATAAAGGAGGCGATTCTGCCCCTCTACTCCACTCTGGTGAGAGACCCCAGCTGGAGTACTGCATCCAGCTCTGGGATCCTCAGTAAAAGACATGAACCTGTTGGAGCAAGTTTAAAGTGCCACAAAAATCTTCAAAGGGCTGTAATACTTCCCCTATGATGACAGTCTGAGAAAGTTGCGCTTGTTCAGGCTGGAGAAGGGAAGGCTGAAGGGAGAGCTTATTGAAGCCTTTCTGAAGGGCCCTAAAGGAAAACTGGAGACAGACTATTTACGAGGGCATGTAGTGATGGGACAAGGGGTAATGGCTTACAACTAGAAGAGTGAAGATTTAGATAAATTATTAGAATGAAAATCTTTACTATGAGGGTCATGAGGCACTGGAACAGGTTGCCCAGAGAAATTATGGATGCCTCATCATTGGAAGTGTTCAAGGACAGGCTTCCTGAACCTGGTCTAGTGGGGGGTGTCCCCACCCACGGCAGCAGGGTTGAAACTATAGGAAATCTGAGATCCCTTCCAGCCCAAAATATTGTATGATTCTATGACAAAGTTTTCCAGTGGTTCATTTGCATGTCTATACTTTCAGAAGTAGTCAAAGAAGAAAAAAAAAAACCTTTTATTTTTTAAATTATTTTTAAAAAATATTCTATTATTCACAGTAAGATATGTAAATGTATATATGTAGATACATAGCTAGAGGTGCAAATGTAACAAACTAATTCAAGCAAGAGAATGTGGATGTGGTAATGTCAGAAAATGATAATAAAATATCCTGAAGAAGTCTGCCTGATTGTTAGCAATTCAGATAACAACTGTTCTATTTATTCTGAAGGTGTTTGTTTCTTAGTGACACTCAGAGAAGGTATAAATTCTTCACTACTTTTAAATGGTTTCAAAATGTTAGCTGTTTTTCTCAGTCTTTTTTTCTGACGACTTCCAAACTCTTTATAATTCTGAGAAAATAAAATGTCATGTATTTTATAATACTTTATAATTGATGGAATAATTTTAAATCCATTTATTTATTTATTTTTCTTCAGATGAATCTTAAAGCAAAGACAAGGATACCTACAAAAAAGAGGTATCATTCACTGAGTCTCCATTAAAAAAGAAATCTGGTTCACAACTTATTGAGCTGTTTTCATGACTAAAAATCTTTTCTTTTAAAATGACACTTAAAAATATTCCACGCCTTTTCCGAAGAATAAATTTGCATTAGTCAGTATCTCTCTTTCTTCAATCTACAACTCCTAAGGAATGTTGTTACTTCACAGCAACCTCCTAATAAGTATAATTACTAGTTTTTCATCTTAAAGGAGTTCAACAATAATATGCATGGTCAGCTCCTTTTTTGTCTCCAGTATTTCATGAGTAGAGATGGGGTGTTGTGGAAAATAAAGAACAGGTATAAGCACTGAGGAAAAGGAAAAACCTCACTGCTCTCTGTGAAAGAATGCTTGAAGAAAGTAGTCCCCATCTCTGTGATGACTTAATTTTATCCATTTTAACGTGACTACTCCATATATCAGACACCACCCACCTTAGTTCTCTTATTTGAGTCACATAGCCATTTTGACCAAGAGGGCTTGATTTTTCCAATTTTTTTCCAATCAATGGACTGTGGGTATTTTGTATTTTGAAATTTAAGCAGGCTGAAAATTTAACACAAATTATTTATCTTGGACCAATTATCTTAGAAGCACTCTAGGGACTGATACAAAAGTTTTTCTAACTCAGAATGTAGTCAATGTGTGATTTCTCTGCATCTTAGAAACCAGGAAAGAATCACAGAATCATAGAATCATAGAATGATTAGGGTTAGAAGCGACTCCCAGAGGTCAGAATGGTTGGGTTTCTTTAGATTCTAATGTCAAAATATTATATTATGCATGGGTTTATGGATTTATCTGGTTATACACGACTCAAGAATAAAATAGAATATGGAAACTGCAGATCCCTGACATGAGGCAAACAGTTACATAAAGATGATCATTATGTAAACGTTTTGGTACTGAATATTAAAATCCTAGTTCTGCTTTTGCTGAAATAAAGGTCATCGCTCACTATATGGCGTCCCTCAGGGGTCCATGTTGGGCCCAGCCCTACTCAACATCTTTGTCGGTGACGTGGACAGTGGGATGGAGTGCACCTTCAGCAAGTTCGCCGACGACACCAAACTGTGCGGGGCTGTTGACACACTGGAGGGGAGGTGCAGGTCGAGGGAGGTGATTCTCCCACTCTACTCTGCCCTCNTATTAGAAAAAAGTTCTTTACTGTAAGAGTGGTGGAGCACTGAACAGGTTGCCCAGGGAGGTGGTGGATGCCCCATCCCTGGAGACGTTCAAGGCCAGGTTGGATGAGGCCCTGAGCAACCTGATCTAGTTGGGGATGTCCCTGCTTCTTGCAGGGGGGTTAGACTATATGACCTCTGGGAGTCCCTTCCAACTCTAATCATTCTATGATTCTATGATTCTATGATACTATGATTCTATATTCAGTAGGTGATGATATGTCGCCAAATGTCTTTATATTTCATCCTTTAACAGTAAAGATGAAAGCCTTTATGGTAAAACGGTTTGAAAAAAAAAATCAACTTTCTGTGTACATGCTCTGTAACTGTTCCTATGACATAAGAAATGGAGTCATCGTAGCATATATTCACAGCTGAGAATAAGAACTAAACTCTCCAGTACAATGATAACCTTTCCATCTGAGATTGTTTTGTCATCTGGAGCAAGAAGTAACTCTTATTGTCCCTCACACTGTCCATATACCTTTCAAAGAGAAGCCTTATATGAAACCAGTCCTTTTTAGAGGGTTCCTCTTACTTGCATTAAGGGCTGGAAATCCAGACTTCTCTACCTAGAAGAGGTGTAGTATAACAACAGATGTTAAAGGACCAAACACTATTAATTGTGAAAAGGATACTCTTTCTCAAGCATCAAAAGATAAAAATATCAAACAATGAAAACTGATGGGAATAGAAGACCAAATACACACTTAGGGTATAGAAAAAGCTTAAGACAGTAAAGAAAGACTTTTCTTCCTGGTAATTATAATAGTAAAAGACTACAGGTATAGAACTGGTATAGAAAAAAAAAAAACAACAACAAAGCACCCCCCCTGCCCCCCCAAAACCCACCATACCCAAACCTGTCATACAAATACTTTTATATTTATAAAAGTAGATCTAGACTATCTATGCTGTTTTGACAAGGGTTTTGTCAAGAGAGTGTATTTGAGAACANGAGGACAAAAAAAAAAAACATAACCAAAAAAAAAAAAAAAAAAAAAGAGGGGGGGGCGGGGAGGGGAAGCTATTTAGCCACCAGTGAAATTCAGGACTGCAATTTACTGCTTTCAGATTAACAGAGAGAATCCATTAAGATATTTTGAATTTGAACACTATTTGCAATTTCCAGAGTTAATAAGAAATAAATCTCTCAGCTAAAAAACACTGGCAAAGAGAGTTGACTCCTTCTGTGAAGAAAGTTCTTAGAAGTAATCTAAGGAGTACAGGTCTTTCCATATAAATGAAAGGTAATGTAACTGAAGAGGAAAATTTTGTTCTTTAAAGTAGTACAGTTGGGAAAAGCTTGCATAAATAGGAAGCTTAAAAAAATTTTGCACCAATTTCCTAAATTCAGTAAAACATTACACAATTAAAAGAAGGAAAAAGTGAACTGAGTTTCTGTTCCCTTGGGGTATTGGATATTGTCAATGGCTACAAGTAACAGCAAAATTAAAATCAGTAGGCATATGCCAAGGTATTTATTTGCCATTTAAACCTATAAAAATAATTTAGAACAAGCACTTGGGAAAGCTTTCACTGCAACCTACTTTGAATATACATTTTTACATGAACGCATTTGCCATTTTAGATTCAAATTATTTTAAAAAATGGTAATGCATTTTTCCTATAAATAATCTTGTTTCAAAGAAAGCACTAATGTGAATTTGCTTGTCAAAGTACCATTTTAAGAGACCAGCTGAAAAGAACTGTCCTCTTGTTTGTATTTCCCAGTCTTCAAGCTGAAGTCTCCAGGACTTTGCTTTCTTTGTTGCCACTGAGAGAAAAGTTACTACTAGATTATAGTCTACTCCTTTCTCTGTGTTAAAAAGACTGATATAGCTCTTACATTTATAATTGCACCATTTGCACCTATGGGCCCTAAACTGACAATCCCAGCAAGGACTGCAGCACTGTGTCATCACATAACAGCAGTATGGCACATCAGGTTTGTGCTGAGGTATACAAGTACATCCAGCAAATGATAACCACATCTAATCATACCACAGATGGTGTCATGGATGATGTCGAAGGCCAAATAAATTCTCTGAGTGTATATGATCTTATTTCTGGTAATTGAAAACAACTTGCTATTTAATTGAGGTACTTTGTTTCAGAAAAATGAATAAAGGATATAATTTCTAAAGAAAGCTTTGCTGAGCAGCATAATCTGAAGACCAGTCTGTCTTGCCTCATGAAGTAGTTGTTCATTTAGGCAACTATTGTTTTGCTTAAAGCTTAACATAGAATTTTAATGAATGACATGCTTTTAAGTTTTGTAAATGACCCTTTTTCAAATTTGAGCCAAATATCTACAATGGGTAAAATCAATAGCCGCTTGAATTGACAGAAAATTAGCAATCCTCATGCATGACTCACTGTCCCAATGCTACATCAAAAGGAAGATGAAAAAATAACCTCATTTCTTTTTGAATAGTATCAGTGTGAAAAACAGGCAGTAGTAAATGTTCAATGTAAATATGATTGTCATTATTAACTATAACAACCCAGTTCCTATGGGCTTGCTTTAAAATTATTTTACTAATATAATCTATTTTGTTCTATATATTCGTTAGCACTGCTTAAGCTTGCAGCTAAGTTTTACATTAAGATTTTTCTGATATCTTAGCTCTTTCTTACCTGCAGTCTAACATGTATTTTGTAAGCTATTAAGAGTAACATTCTTGGTTTAATTTAGAATTTCATACACTTTTAAACAGAAAAGGCTAGAGAATACTTTCATTTCCTCCCCTTCACTTGTGTTTACTGTAAACTGCCTGTTTGCCTTTTTCCATAACCTCTGTGCAGCAAAAACTGCAGTTTATAGCAATGATTGCTGTGAAGTGAAGAAACAGAGCTGCATACAGACATCCACATGTGTGTAAATATTTGCACCAGCTTTGAAAATGCCATATGCCTCTAACAGCTGTTAACACATGCACTCACTTTTGTGTTGTATATTCAAATAACATGCAAAGCAATGAAGACTCCATGACTGTATCTGAAGGGAAGAAGCTGGCAGTTCATTCTGTAAATATTTAAGCAATCAGTAAAAACAAATAGCTTAAATTTAATGTGTCATGGAAATCCTCTCCAATGGCTGATCTGAAAGGAAAATGTGTTTAAAAAGGATCAGTTCATGGTTTAAAACTTAGCGCTGCAGAGTTTTAAAGCATCACTACTGGAACAGCTAATTATAGGCTGATAATTGATAAAAATGCTCTGAATTAACTGCAAGGTTACAGGCTTAATTTCTTACTTCAGACCACTCAGTCTTTATTGATGGTGCTGTATTACCAAAGCCTCAGAATTCCTCCAGAAAAAAAAAAAATATTTCCCTCTAGGCTCCAGACAGAAGAGAACAACTGCACCTCAGTTGCTTTTCTTGTCTGCTTGGATCTTTGCCATAACTTCCCTGGCTGAATCAATGTGCTTTAAAATAGCAGAATTGATTCTCTGATTTCAATGCCATTGTTCTACCTTTACAACACACAAGGGTATTAAAGTCTTTATCTTTCACTTCTATTTCTTCTCTCTCCTTTTGCTTTTTCAGGTTGGTTTTTTTTTTTTTTTTAAACCTAGAAAACATTTCTTCTACTGTGGGTGGCTGTCTGCATGTACTTTGACCATATAAGCATATAAAACATCTTGTAGAGGAAGCCTCTGTCACTTGGCATTATGAAAACTAACTGTCTTCTTCATCCATGCATATATGGGTGTGAGTAGTTTAGCAGTAGCTGTTGCTACCCACATGCTGATAGAGACATGTGCTGGATCAGTGCTCTCTATTAACCATGACATGGGTAATCCTTTCCCTGAATACATGTGAAACCTCCAAGGGAGATTTCTCAGTGCATATCCCATAGGATTACACACTGTCACTCCTTCTGTTCGATATTTATACCGTTACTAAGGGTATCTTTAGTATGTTTAGTATGTTTAGTATCTTAATGCCAGAGTGCTGATGAAATTCATGACTCATTATGCGGTTTTATGATAAATCCACACCAAATTTAACTACTTGGGGTACTGCCATTGATGGTCAGAGTAACAAAATCCAAACATATGCCAGGCCATCTGCAAGGACAGGAGTTATCTTCCACTGATGTTGAAGTGGCAGTTACAGATCCCAATGCTAAGCTAGAAAACATAAAACCAAGAGAAAATACTAGGTTTTTCCAACAGCCTAAACAGCTTATGGAACATAATGAGAACATTTACTCCTTTGGCATTAAATACAGTAGAGAAGTTGAAAACTCATAAGTTATGTAATTCAAGTATTGAGAGCCTGATTGTTCTCAGAACGCTACTATCACAAGTGAAAAAGTTAAAACAACTGAAATGAAACAAAGATACTTTTGAACTCTAAAGTTTGTTTGTCTTCAAATAAAATTGTAATGAATAAACTCACTTTTGCCAATGCTTTTGAAAAAGTGAATATAGCGTAGGAGATCTATCATCACTTGGGCAGGACAGAGATCAGATCAGCTGAAAGGAATTAAATGGAATAAACATCTTGTTTGTGTAAAGTTCTGGCTATTCAGCAGCAATTTTTGCTCTCATCAGCATGAGGAGATTTCTGGGAAATAGCCAATCTTTTAAATACAGTGAATGCTGATGAAAATACTAACTCTATGTTGTGTAGCCAGAAATTACAGAGGTAAAGTGAGTTCTTTTTCTCTCTCCTGTTTCATTTCAGAGGTTACATCTGTGCTTTTTTTCACACTCTTCTGCAGTGATAGTAAATTTCTTCTCAGCTTTTTTTTTTATTATTAACAAGATACAGAATATACACAGCTATTTTCTGACATCTTGAGAGATGTAGATTTTTAACCTTTCTCTAGAGATTATCTCTGCAGAGTGTTTTGCAAACATTAAAAAAAAAAAAGGAACTCTGCATACCTCCTCATACTCACCATGCCGAAACTTAAATGTTTGGGGGTTTGGTTACCAAAGTAATCACTTTTATCCTGATGTGATACTGTCAGTTTCAAAACTAGAGAAGTCATTTAAGCTCTGTGCTCTCTAGCATATATATTGCAGGCATATATTTCCCTTGCCTTCAAGACACATTCTTCATTTTCCCAATCTCAGTAGGAATTTGTTAAACTTTAAACCTGCTGAAATCCTAATATTTACCTAAAGCCCTTCAACATTTATATGATCTAAGGATCAAGGAACACATGAGAACTAGATATAAAATCAAATAAGTATTATTACACTTTTACCCTGGTAAATGAGTAAATTCTGTACTTGTGGGGGAAAATAAATGGTTTATTTCTTATTCTTAGTAATGTTTTAATTGCTGGAAAGCTATTATGCGCTTTGATACAACTCATAAAATCCTCATAGCTTTTTTTTTTTTTTAGTACAGTTGTAGAAGAGATTAACTTTGGGAATCAAAAGCAAGGCAATAAGTAATTTTTATTAGTTAATACAGAAAGGCAAAATAACTAACTTTTGTAGTTTAAGCAGATAATCTATTATATGTAATACATCAAAGACATAATCAAAAGCAACATTTTAAAAAATCCTGCTGAAATTAATCTCCCATAAGTTCAGTTACACAAACTGACTTTTCCAACTTTATCTGCTAGCATGTTATTTCATAATAAACAAAAGCATATAGATTGGTATACTTTAATATATTACTTCAATTTAACACCCTTAATCACATTAGTGACTGACTTTAACAACCATTTTAAGTCATTTTGCTGCCTTCTTGTCATGTACAGATATACAACTATCAGAACTGCTGCAAGTAAACCATGAGCTGATTCTTCCACATTGTTATTGAAGTGTGACTAGAGGATGTTTTAGAAAAAAACCCCTTCATATGCACCATAAACATCATTAGAAATAGATTATAGTCACTTATATGTTCTACAGGAATTCAGATAGAAAAATAGCCAGACTATTGACTCTGCTGTCTGCAGAACTATCTTGATGCACAAGAAAGGAAGAGGTCGAACATGACATCAGGGTTTAAAAGCAGTTGTGGTAGGCATCCAGAGAACTGCAGATGAGCATAAAATTTACATAAATGTGTATAAATTATATTTAAGAACAACATTAGGGAACACATGAATTAAACAATAAAGGGAATATTTTTTTAAAAAAGTAGTATAGATTTTGTAAACACTTTATAAATCAGCTATTCTGAGGAAGTAAGTTCCTGGTAAAGACGAAGTTGAGAGAGTTCGCTGTGATTTCTAAAAGGCAAGGTCTTTCGCTAATAGTTGTTACAGAATTTAGAGTTCTGTGAAATAGCAAGTGAAGTCCCTACTATTAATAGGTAACTGGTAAAAGGATAAGAACGAAGGACAGGTCAAGGCAATAGAGAAATAAAAAAATGTCTTTCTCACTTGTGAGAATTTACTATGATTCCTGCTAAGGTATTGTTAAAATTAGCTAAAAAACATTACTATAGATTAATGTGGAGTCTCATAGGAAAAAAATACTCAAAAAATTTTGGGGGTACTATCATTGTCATAATTGTAAAACAGTCAGTGGAATAATAAAATAAATATTAAGGTGAGCAAGCTGCATAACTGGTATTGAGTTGGAAGATGGAGACTAGGATTCATCTGGAAGAGAGAGGATCGTGTCCAGTGGCAGAGACCTAAGGTGATGATACAATAGAAATATAAAATTTGATTCAAATGTTATACTAAGGAAAATGTTAAATCCCTCTGTCATATAATGCTTCAGTATTAGGAGACAAAATGATCTCTGAAATAATTTAATTTTTACCACAGTTCTGATAAAGACATGCTACGTTATATTTTTCTCACAAAACAAATGCAATTATTTTCTAAGTCCTGTGTATTGTCAGAGATATGCCATTGACTGAAAACTTCAAGATTAATCAGAAAAAGCTCATTCTTTTCATAATTTGACTTACAAAGCTTTCAAGACGTTGTGGTATCCTCTTGTCAATGATACTTATTTTAGAAGAAGTAATTTAGGCCACACTACCATTCATCAGAGTTGTGGTCCTAGAATGTAGATGTTCTGGAATCTAAATCTCATATCTAGTTTAAACAAAGTAGATCTTCTCCAAAGAGAAAGGATTTTATCTACCTGAACCTATGTAAATGAAAAAAAAAAAAAATCAGCATTTTGGATATAGATGTCGTTGTATGAAAAACTAGCAATATGGTGCATTACATCCATGACAGCCACAAGGTGTAAGCAAATTCATTTTTATGGTTCTGCTTAGATTTACCTTCTGATTTCAAATGTGTATGGTCACACATTAGGGTTTGCAAGAGTGAAAGAAACAAGATAATACAGATAAAACATACAGGGAAGTTAGGAACATCTGAGAAATAATGAAATGTGGTTCGGAATAGAAGATGTAAGATAATACATCTTGGAGAAAATGCTCTCAAATGCAATTCAAATGGAGGAAGAGACTTGGAAAGCTGTAACGCTGAAAAAGATTTGGGGATGATAGATAGCAGACAGTAAATTAGATATTGAGCTGGCAATGTAATAGGAAGGCACAAAAAGACTGCCCAATCTTAGGCGAAACACACAGGAAAAAAATGTCATAATCTCTGAGAGCACTGTTGAAACCACTACAAGAATAGTAGGTGTATTTCTGACTTTTGGCTACTGAAATACATCAAGAGCTGAAATAAAGATGAGGAAAACCACATATACAAACACCTGAAAAGCTGGTGGGATTACTCTTACATGCTAAGCTGGGCAAAAAAATCCTAAACAGAATATGACCCTGGAAATACTTCCCTGATAAGAATACCAAGTGATGAAGTATTTTGTGATTGTTATGAAAACACATGCTAATGAAATAAGGAGACAAAGAGATAATAGTTATGAAGGGACAGGTAGTAAGGAAATGGTCAGTAGTTGTTGAAAGCTACTGTTGGAAAAAAAAAAATTGGCTTACAAGTTCCTTTTCACATATCATACGTGCATAATGCAGTCTGCTGGAATTTATTATCCCTTCCCTAAGTACCTCAAAGATAAATGTTTATATGTGAGCTAAATAGCCAAGACTCCCCTTGGAGAAAGATGTAGACATCCCCAGAGGATGATTCTTCTCATGCTTAATTAGATATCCATGACAGGTCAGATTAATCACTTTCAGGAAGTGACAGTGTTGGAGGTGCCTACAGTAAGTAGCTCAGACACCTCAATTATTATGTTTAAAGATAAGTGAGATGAATCCCATGCAAGGTAGCCAAATTATGCTTCATACAAATATTTAATGTAAATATATTATTTTACACCTTGTTAAAACTTAAAGGGAAAACTTATCAATAAAATCTTGTGCTTTCAGTTTTGCTAAATTTTAGCCTCATTTAAGTGCTGTACTTTCATCCTAATCCTTCCCTGTCATCATTTTGTTCTCTTCTATACCTCCTTAGTTTTACAAATAAGGATTTCTTGGATGGGGATCATATATGAAATATTATGTGCTAGCCTCATTGTAGGTTTTGCAAAAATTCATAAAAATAATAATGCAATAAAAATATAAAATGGGAAACGGGACCAAAATATCTCCTGTTGAAGCACACTTGAAATCTTAGATGAAAAGGCAGAAGACCTTCCTGAATTAAAAGTACTTTGCCGTACATAATAGAAGTTACTGTCAGTTATGCAGCAAGGTCTAAGAAGAAGAAAGTTTGTACCTTTCTTTAAATATACATATATTAGTGAGACTATCACTTATTTTACAGCTCAGACGTCTGTTAGTCCCTTGAAATCTGGATGTCTAGTAGCAAAAGCAACATTAGAGAGTTTCACTGTTTTGTTCCCACATTTCTTATATCCTGTAGATCACTGTCACCTCTATTAATATGTAGTGTTACACTTTTTGATAGAGATTCATCGGATAATCATACAAGGCCTACCATTCTTGACCAGGATGAAAAAAAATTACATCTCTGAATATGTACAACATGTCTCTTAAACAATGTGGAAGAGATGGTAGCACTGGATAATTATTTTTTTCCAGATTATAATAATTATGGTTTACTGGAAGTAGCTCTAAGTGTTTCTCTAACACATTCTAAACCTCAGTGTGAGGTGTGGCATTCCCTGTCCTGACTTAGCATGTTTGGAGAGGTAACTTACATCACCTTGGCAAATAGTAGAGGAATTGCAGTCCTCTCTTTCTGAATGATCCGCTGTGAAGAAGACAGGAATAGGGCATAAGTTTTTTTTCGATAAATTAGTACAGAATTTCCTAAAATTCCTTGTTAGCTCTCCTTTGGAGTTGCTATAGACCCATGCACTGTAGGTTGAAAGATAAGGATTGTTAAAGCTGTAACTCTAAAGTCTCTAAAATTTCATCTTTTTCACCACAGGCAAACAAAGTGTTACAAAGTGTTTTGTTACACTTCAGAAACATACTGCTTTTTCCAAAGTGGCTGATACTATGTATTAATGGAGATACTCTATGCAGTCATTTATTTTGGTGCTGGATAATTGTTAAAACCAAAACCACTCATTGATCAGAACTGTTGGTAAATTTCTAGTACAGATAGGGAAAAAAAAATAAACAAACATGCCTGAACACTGACTCTTACTCAAAACTTCTAGGAATTCAAGATAGCTTGAAGTGTATCAAATTCAATAAACTGTAATAAATCACAGCATTTACAACCTGAATGTTTCCAGAGATGGCATATCTACCAACTCTCTAGGCAACCTGTTCCATGTTCTCATCACCCTCGCTGAAAAGAATTTCTTCCTTATTCTGAACTATTCCAGGTTAAAACAATTACCTTTTGTCCTATGACTGTAGATTTACCCCCTGGTCTCTTGTGGAGGATCTTGTGGAGGATAGTAAAGACTATCAGATGTTATAAAATAATCAATCCAAAACTTCTTGCTGATAAATGGAATTAGTACTGCCTTATTTTGATTTTAGCCCGTTTTTCTATTTAAGAAAGGTTTACATCTGACTGATGGCTATATCCAAGCTAGACATCCTGGGAGATGTTTACAGTCATTGGAGAGAAAAAGCCACTCTTAGGGAACAGTTCAGTTAAATCCCACACCTGAAATGCAGTCTCACGTTTCAAGATAAAGACACATATATTACAATAGGCAATGCCAAGTGGTGATAAGGAGAACATGGGTGGCAAGAGCTACGGAACTTCAATGTACAAAAACTAGTTTATCCCACAGTTTACCTGAAGCTGCCTGGCTGCACGCCCAGTAAATTCAGTCATTAATTCCCTGTGTGGTTAAAACTCCCTATATAGTTATCTGCACAGATAAGGGATCGGTTTGAAATAGTGGAGGGCCTGAGAAATGGTAATTGACTGAATTCCTAACTATTTTTGCACAATTAAGTATTTGAATAATTGTTACAGGAAATTTCCAACTGGGAATTTTAGACAGTTTAGGATATTTCCCTGGGCAGCTCCATACACTAATCTATATCCTTCAATGTTTTAATTAACATACTGCATGGTTAATCTGGCCATTGCAGAGACTCCCCAGGCTTGCAGAATTGACTTTTCAGAGACACAACAATAAGATGTCAGGGATAAGATGCAGATATGATTCTTTCAAACAGTCTTATACGTAATTAAGATAGTAGAAAGATACCTTGTGTACAATTTAAAATAATATATAGCAATAGATCAAGTGCTGGACTGGTCTCAGGGCCATGGGCCAGCTAGGTATCATAACTCAGCAGAACAGAAGTTTTAGATGTCTTACCTGAGCCAGCTGAAGATCTTGTTTTAAAGACGTTTGTCTTCTCTAGCATCCAGGTAATGACCAACAATGTAGCTCAAAAGGTTTGAATCCCTACACAAGCATTACCCTATGCCAATATTGCAAGGTTTAAAAATTGGTAAAAGAATCCCATGGCCACAGTAGATCAGGTCAGAGTCTGTCAAGATCATTACTTGAGTTCAAGATTTATGGCAGTAACAAAGCATCTATTACACTGCCTAAAACACAGGAAAGTCAGAATTACTAGAAACATTCTGAAGGATGTCCTCTCAAATACATAACCATCAATCACAGGTATGACTGTCTGACACGTACCAATCTGGAAAGTCTAACTATTATTACAACATTGACTGCAATACTGCTTTTTCTTGAGGAGGGGTAAGTATCGTATTTATGAGCTGAGCTGAATAACTGAGATCAGCTACCATCAGTTCTTCATTGAGCTCAATGTGTGCAACACGAGATCACTGGTAGAATCCAAGGACTGAAAGCAATTTATTCAGAGCACTGTATCATAAGGACTTTTACCTCAGTAACTCCAAACCAGGATTGCCAACTCTCTCCTGTGGCTAAGTCAAGTCATGAAAGTTTTAGAAGAATCTGAGTAAACAAGCAAATCTCAGAGCACTCAGAATCACCAACTTTCAAGCAGAAAGGAATTTTCAATCATAACAAAAAGAGAACTAGTCAATAGTATAATGCTGAATGATCACAACTGTGAGAAAGGCACTTGCACATATGTCAGAAATAGAGCAGCTCAATAAAGAACAAGTCTGACTAGAAATTTTTGGCTTGTATATCTTGGTGGCCCTTAGAGAGTTACTGTACACATTAAGATTTTTCTTTTATTTGAAAGGAAACTACGATGACAACTACTTCAGAGAATGACTTCAGATTGGTATTTTAATGTATTATGGTCCACACCGGTCTTCATGGGCTATGGGAAACTGCAAATAGCATAAGCATAAGGATTTGTGTGAGATTTTCATCAACAGCTTACTTCTCCCAGTAGCAGATGTTTTCACATAGAGATTGTACCAGAGAAATTCAACAAGATGAAGCAGCAAAAAACCAACAGAAAGTTTATCTGCCAGAAATAATAATTTAAAAAAATGATCTTAAATGCATACTAATAGAAAAAAAATTAATACTATACAAATTGCTCTGAATTATTATTTGTAAAATATTATTGTTGCTATTTTGTAAAATGAATAAAAAAGCCTCAGACTAATAGGCATCACACTGAGACAACAGTTTATACTTGTGTTTAGAAACACCACTAATTATATGTTTAACAGCACTTCCACTAAAAGATGTAAGTCTTTGAAATACTTTTAAATTTTTTTGTTTGTGTCCAGATCAATTGTCATACATAAAAGGGCCCTTCTACTGTTTCACTTGTTTTATCTTCTTGAATTTCTGATGAAAGCAACAAGGGGTAGGATTTAATGTTTTCCCCCATTCTACCCCAGTACAGAGTTATAACATGGCCAAAGAGCATAACCAGTTGAAGTTTACTGCAGCAATTATCACGAAACATCAGCACTAATTAAATATAATCTTAGTTAAGAGGGTTATGTCACAGAAGAGGATCAAAAAAAATCTATACTACTAAGCAGGGTGTTACAGGCAATCTCAGCACAGAGCTGCCTGGACTTAGGCAACAAATAAAAGTTGGAGAAAAGACTGGGAGAATCTTAAAGCTACTTTCAGAATCGTCCTAGTGCAATGTAAAACAGTATGTGTTGCCCAAAATTTCTCATAAAGATAGCAACTAATGAACTTCTAGGAAAACAATTAGAAAATGAGCATGTTTTCTTTGAAAATATTACTGCTAGAGGCAGCAAGGTCTTTTGTATTTTGAGGAAAACTTAGGAAGTGAGAGAAAAGTAATCACCTTTCTCAGCCATCTGTCATTTCAGATTTAGGTGTTCTCCTAAGAGCTATACTTATAGATTACATTTGAGGGTATTACGTGTACTTATTGCTACATTTGTTCTACTGTGCTATAAAGAATTAAATGCTTTTTTCCTGATCACTTTATTGAAACAGTTGAGGACTGGTAGATCTGAGAATTTGAATCCTCCTTCCAGGGTTTTTAAGATGTTCATATGTTTATTTCTCAGAAGATAAAAAGGGCCTTCAGACCATATGAAAGAGGCTGTCTCTTACTGTATCACAGAATGTTATGAGTTGGAAGAACCTTGAAGGATTATCTAGCCCAACCCCCCAAACAGAGCATCAACATGTTTAATAACAATTTAATTCCCGTATCCTTTTCTCTTTTATTACCCTGATTCTGTAACAGCTGTTCGAATATGAACATTAAGTTCTGGGACCTTTGCATATAAGCATGCAGTCAGATAATTTCTCATGTAAATATGTAGGGAGCAGCTTAATGGTCTTTACTGGTGGACTTGGGTACTCATGTTGATGGTTTTAAATGACAGACATCTTTCAGAAGCTTTGATACTTTAAAGCCTTGAGGGATTTAGGTCCTTCTCTTGTACTGGTCCTAACTGAAATTAAATAACTCTGCAAATCCTTGCCCTCAAGACTGTAAAGGCATAATGTATAACCATCTCCTCGGCATTTCTTGTTGCCTAGTTCAGGCACTGACTGTGGAATATGGTGAATGCTGCTCACGAGCTTTAATGTTCCTGTTTCACCATTTACAGGACAACAGATTTTACTTA
This sequence comes from Heliornis fulica, assembly GCA_013399135.1. Classification (NCBI taxonomy): domain Eukaryota; kingdom Metazoa; phylum Chordata; class Aves; order Gruiformes; family Heliornithidae; genus Heliornis; species Heliornis fulica. The sequence goes on from VXBZ01002901.1 coordinate 137,632, forward strand.
GAAAACTAGCAACTGACAAAATACATATTTTGAGCTTTGTAACATATCATTGAATAGTTTATTCAGATCTTGAATAAAAACACTATATCCTAGTCTTGCACATGAAAGTGAAAGGCTTAGTAGGACTAGATAATATACATAAGTAACAATTGAAGAAAAGAATTACTGTGTTTCTTAAGAAAATAAATGGAAATGTTCAACAGTAAGATCAAAGGATACAGAACTGGCAATTGTATAAGTCTGGGTATTTATTTAGAAGTCTGAAATCAAATAACTAATTTTGAAAATCTAATTTAAAAGTTAAAATTATAAAACTCCTAACCAAAGAAAACTCTCAAAGTTACCAAAGAGAAAAATATTTTTGGAAACTACAATTTTTTTATTACCAAAAAATTTAGAACAAAATTTTAAGTAGGTTAGACTGGAAATCTATTTTTAAATTGCTAAAAATATATTATATAACCCTATTCAAATCTTTCTTATATTATAAAGACATTAAGTCTAATCTTCAAAATTCTACAGTACCATTCTTATAGTTTGGCATTCCTAAACTAGGTTAACTGTGATTTATTATAATAAGTACATAGATATGTTTTTCTCTTCTTTGCATGGTTTTGTACAGCTGATCTTTTTACATCACTTCTTTGTAGTTACACTGTTCTTTTTCCTATTTCAGCTAGTGAGATTGTCTTACATATCATTACCCATTTCCTTTTAGAGACTTCTGTGAACTAAATTTTCACTGTATCTGCAGAACTCCCAGGGTAAATTAAAAGTGAATCCTCAATCTTAAGCATATCTCTCAATTACATGCACCTGTACTGGATCAATTAGCTTGCCTAATTCTTAGCAACAATAAATGGCCCACAAGTGTTCTCTGTTAATTAAAATACTATCAGCCTTTTCCAAGTGCACTTTTAATGTATTCTGTCTACAGCAGCTTTGAGGGCAGCTACTCTTGGATGGACCTCTGGGTGTTAATTTGCCTTTTAAGCTTGCTGTCTCTCTCTGCAAACTGCTGCTGGATTTTTCTTTTTTTTTTTTTTCTATGAAACACAGATTTTGTTTTATTAGCTACTATGAGAACTGTATGCTGTTAAACACAATCAAATCTTGTACTGAAGCATTTCTTATTTTAAATGGAAGGTTGCTGTTACTGCTGCTTTTTTAATTTTGGCTGTAAAGCCAGATTGGACCTCTCTTTAATGGCTTTATTTGACAACAGTCTATCCAGAAAATAGTTTCCTTGCATGGATGTAATGCGTAGGCTACTGTAGAATAGTAACTCATTTAGGTGTTACAAAAGCATGTTTAAATCATACTTATGTGCTCAAGACCTTTCTAATACAGTGATTTAAGAGATTTTTGCAGATTAACTACTTTATTCTGCATTCCCTGAAAACTCTTTCCTTAAAAAACACCCTGGCTACTCCCAATGATTTTGTTTAATGATGCAATTCGACTTTTTTTGGAAGGACCATTTTTAAAAAGCCATACCGCTAAGTATAGCTTTATAAATTATTTATACAGAATTGCTGGGCCAGTGTCTTGCTTGGTGAGCTGCTGCTGTTGGTACCTCTGAATTATCCACGGAAATTAAGTCTACAAAGTTTATTCTATTCTTTCTCTGTTCCAGCATCAAACTTCAGTATAAATTCATGCCAGAAGCTGGTTTAGAATTTTATGCAGAAAGATTTTTCATAGCCTCACTAAGTATTTCAAAGAGGCAGAAAAATCTTTCATTGCTACACTGCTTCTATTCCTAATTAGCAATTCTTAAGCAGTCAGTTGTGCTATATGTACAAGTACTTGGGTGACATTTTTATAATATAACTTCAGCCTCAAGTTATGAAATAATTACATAGTAAATACATTAAAGTCAAACTACATGTAAATAAATATTAACCGGTACAATAAAATAGAAACATAGACCTTTTTGTTCTACATTAATGTATGTCTTTTAGTTGTCAATTTATTGACCTGTTTCATGATCATGCCAAGAGACTCCAATCCAACATGTTATTGACATCAATGAGAAATTCAGTGGGAAATCTTGCACAGAGTTTTTTTATGAAATCCCTCCCTATCTGTTGCCATAGCAACAGAACCATTCCTTCTGGAGAGGATGTTTTCTCTATTTTTTATTCCCAGAAAAAAAAAAAATCATAGCTTTATTTGTGCAAATATTGGAGCAGGGGCTCAGAGGGAACCAACACCAAAACCAGAAAACAACCCAAAAAATAAAGAAAAAAAAATACCCAGTACATTGTAAGTGGACTTTCTGGGTTGTCAATAATTGTAGGAAGCAAGACATAAGATTTGAAGCTCATAGTCACTTTCTATAAAAATTTTAATTTCTGCATATATTGCTATTTTCATGGGATGTTCCAACTATGTGTGCGAAAGTACAGTATGCAGCACTCCTCTTTTTGTAAATTTTGAAAGAAAGTCTTCTTCATGCAGTCTCTTA
>VXBZ01002901.1:142272-172420 GCA_013399135.1 Heliornis fulica
CAATAAACAATCTTTTTAAATTTGTGTATGCTGAATTCATTAGCTTGTTCTGAGTAGTACTGACAACAGCATAATAACAAAGAAAATAAAGAAATCCTACTAAATTGTACAATTGGCCAGACTCCCATAGTATTTTTTTTTTTAATAAACCTGAAAATGTTTTACCCAGTTCTGGTTTTAGCGCTTAAAAACATACTGCTCTGACCACTCTTCTTAGAAGTAATTTGTTCTACATTTCTTCACCATTTATTGGGATAGAACAGGAAGGTGCCAAACACAGCAACCATATTTGCTTATGTAATTTTGCCCTATTCCTCCACAGGACAAATACGGTCATTATATACAAATTAACTCTGTTTTATTACACTGACTACTTCTTTGAAAGGAGGAGGTATTTTTAGAAGTCTTCTGTGGATTATAATTAATAAATAAATATAATGTGATGCACAATTCTGCTCAAATAACAAATCATATCTGCATATATATCTTCAGAACACAATACGCCATCATGTCTACCAATAACAATACTCACCATCTATGCTTTCTCTTCAGTTAATGCTTTCTGATCCTTGTGTCATGCACTTAGGTGGCCAGGTTAACATTCATATTCTCCATACTGCTAATTTTAAAAAAAACAAACACACAAAATTAAAAAGAAAAAAAAAAACCAAACCAAACAAAAAAACCCCCACAAACAACAGAAACATAGCATGAAAGAAGAGATTTTGAAGGTAATATTTCAGGATAAAAACAATAAATATCACATTTATTTCTTCCCTTGCTTTTCTCCACTGAGAAGCATTTTTTTGTGTGAAAAAGGCCATCTTCTAAAGTTTCTATGAGTAGCCATGACAAAGAATTTCACACTTACTACATATGAAAACAAGTTTTTTATTTTCTAAGAAGCTTTTCTACTGAAATATCATATACTTCTTCACAAATGCATATGCATCTTTCAGGAATTTGACAAAGCAGCCGAGGAAGAAACAGGTGGCTGTAGCTTTAGTACTATTTGTAGTTGCTACTATGCAGTCTTTGCTGGGGTTGGTGATATAAAATATAAATGAGATGGATGAAAATTGGGTTAAGAGACTGCTGCTTTATCATTTCTTTTGCAAAGAAATATAAGGGGAAGGCTTAAATATGTTATTGTTGCACTTTGAGGGCACATAATTACTTTTTGCATGTTTATCTTATTTTCCTTCTGCTCCTTTCTCATCCTTTAGTAAGGTAGCCGTGATTAAGACTTTTAATCTTTCAACAGTTCTCTTTCAACAGTGAAATGTGACTCACAAATTTGATATGGTATTTATTGACAATCCATAGAAATTGAACCTGTCCCTCACTGTTATCAAGCAAAGCATGGCAGCAAAGCTGTACAAGTAAAAATAAAGTTCCTGAAATCAATAAATTGATAGTCACTCTGATGATTGTAGAAACAGTCTATACCAGATCAGTATCCATGGACATATTCCTCTTATCGACACTGGAATTTTAGATCCATCACTAAAAATGGAAGCGTCACTCTTTAATTTTTGTATTAATTACACAATATCAAATACACTATCAAATATTTTAATGTAATTTAATAACTGGAGAAAGTAGTAATCTTTCTTAACATCAAAAACATTCAATATTATCTGTTTCATTTCCTGTATTCAGAAAAAAATGGCTATTAAAGACATAACTAAGACATTCCCAGACTAAAGCTGCATTAGTTTCATTTAAGATGGTCTGCTCATGTTATACATCTGATCACAGAGTCACACGAAACACTACAATTCCAGAGGATAGAGTTTGTTCATTCTAAACACAGATAGTTTAGATGCAGATTAGGTGCAGATAGTATATAAATAAAGATATTTGCAAATCTTGTGAGTTTGATCAGTTTCAGGGAACTAGTAAGTCATTAAATAAAATAAAAAAAGAAGTGGTTTTCTTGTCTCAGATGATTCATGTTGCAGACTGGAGGTTGCTTGCTAATAAGTCAGTGTTGCATCTAAGCTATCAGACTGCTTCAGCAGTCTATTATGAGAACAAAAAATCTCCTATTTTTTTTCAGAGTTGCTAGTATCACAGGATGAGAGGCTAGGAGACAGAGAAACTGTTCTTTATCCTTGTATCAGGAGACTGTAAAATGGCCAGATGCTATTCAGAATTTTTTGACTGGCCACAATGAAGCCATTTGCTTTTTGAGGTTATGCTGCCATCACAATGCATTTCACTAGCTTCTTTTAGCAAAGATAAAGAAATTAAAAACCTATTCTAATATGTTAGAGCTCAGAACTGCCCCAGAAAATAAAAAAAAAGAGGCATGTTTAGATAATTAGGGTCGAAATACTTTTAGATAGATAAGAAAGGAATACTGGTCATGAGCAGTAAAAATGAAGAAATGGGAAAACAATCCCATATATATAAGGAAGATGCTATTCATATATTCATAGATGAAGACTGAATATTATTCTACACAGCACTGCTGACTCTTTTTTAACATGTATTTTAATTTTCAATAGCACCTTAATGTCTGGATGAAAACATATTATGTGTAAAACCATAACAACAGAGTTTGTTCCTTGCCTTGACCTGTCCAATAATGTAGACTTTGAATTTTACTTGTATTAGACGGACAAAATAAAATGAATGGACAGCACAGTTTTGAGCAAGATTAAATGTTCTCTTCATTTTTCCCAGACAGGCAGATGCTATAACTACATAATCTGTTATGATTTGTTGTAGCAAAATTAGAGGCTAAACTGATGGAACATTAAAGCAAAGCTGACCATTATATTTTAGGAAAGGAAATAGAAACCCTTTAATGATTGAGCTGACAATCTTCACAGTCATTAAGGACACTGACAGGAACATTTTTACCATGGTCTGTAAGATACTAGCTGTCATAAATTAGTATTACCTAATGCCAAATTCCCACTCACCATACTAAAAATACAACCTTTGGAGATACAATCCATACTCTTCACACAAATTCTATTCTTAAGAGATGTTTCATTTAAAGGGATAAACCCTTGTTTATACTCTCTGATATCTTTCTTTTCAGAGGTAAGAGGTATAAACAATATGTACAAGGCACACCACTGCCACATAGACCCACAAGCCTTTAGGGGCATACCTGGGAGAGTTCTAGGTCTTCTGTTCTGGGATTGAAAACCTCCCAGGGCACAAAATGTATTTCTGTGAAGTACTGTGCAAAGAGATAATCTTATGGTCCTCTTTTGTTGAACATTTATGTGGGGCAATGACAGATTATGTGATAAAAGCTCATAAACCTATCTGCACACCTACAAAAAGGTACAGAGAGACAACAGCTGAAGGGAGATGCCAATTAATGCCCTCACCTGACTCCTCACAGGCCCATTATCACAGGAAAGCCATTGGTCTGTCAAAGGTCCATCTCTACAAGCCCAGAAGAATGAAAGGATGAATAATGGCGTTATGGACTCATTAAGGATGTGCAAATATCTTGTTCATACCCATCCCAGGTCATCCCAGCCATTATCCCCATTGTCCCGTTGTAAAACCCATCAATATGAGTCATCAGGAGCAAATCTTTGGATCACCTTTCAGACTAAAGGGTCATGGCTGTCATAGAGTGTGAGACACATTATGGGACACAGGGGGAGAGCAGCTCAAGATTGCACAGAATTTATTACCAGATGTTCAGAGTAGAAATTAAAAACATAAAAAGGGAAGGATTTAGATGATTTGGAGAAGAATGAGTGAGGAAAAATGAACAGCTAAGGGAAAAAAAAAAAAAAGTGCAGTTGAATGTAAATGTTTTTCTAAATGTAAATATTTTTCTGAGTGTAAATATTTTTCTGATCAGTATGCTTGTCTGGATGTTTAGACCTAGGAAGCTAACAACTGAGAGACTGGAATCAAAAAGCTACTGTGTAGACTGAGGATATGAACTCAGTAGCCAGAGGGATCCACCCTGTACATACACATTTTCACTACTGGATCTCCATCCTGTTCAGCCAGAGAGGGAAGCAGGAAGCAGTTGTTGGTGCTGTCAGATACTGTGCCTGTGATGCGTTTGCCCATCTGTAATCTGTGCCACCACCTGTGTATACCTATAAATACATGGTGTGTATGTGCCCTTTTTATGAGTACCTGATGGAAATACATCTTCAGCCTCACCGAAGGACATGGAGTGGCAGCAGTCTCACCTCTTTCAGAAATTTGGATCTCGCATGGTAGGTATTTTTGTCCAATATAAGGTACATAATAAAACATTTTAAAAGCTTATGATCTGCATAACATGAAAATATTTTAATTACATGTTCCTATTGAGCATAAAACATGTTTAGTAAAACACTTGGTATTTCTACATCTATAGCAACTTCCCAGAACTGTGAAAAGAGCTCATGATCTAAATAATATGGATTTTACTTTTCTTGAATGGTTAGAATTATATCAATCCCTACAAGGATCCCCATGTGTTTTAATTTAATTTCAAAGAAAAAATCATCAACAGTTTCTTTTCCTGTTCTCATAATACCTGTATTTTTGTTTGCTTTTTTTTTTCAAATAGTCCTGAAGATTTTTCTTGGAAACAAAGGCATAAGAAGATGAGCAGTAAGTGAAGAAGAGGTTATGCAGTTATATGAACAACCTGATGTTCCTATCCATAGATTTTTACAGGGTTTTAATAGGCTCACAACATCTGCAACTTGTTTTAAAAGAATTTTCATGATCCTGCAAATATCTTTCACAGTTTTGTTTTTTAATGTCCATGTATCTGAACAACTACTATATATTTTAAATTGTATAAAAGGTCTGGTTATTTTTTTTCTCACAAGGAAAGAGATAGAAAGGGAATCACAAGACACTCTTTACAGATGTTTATTTAAATATAAATTAATTACAAGACAATTTCACTTACAGGTTTGAGATTAGGAATGTCCTAATATTAGAAGAGACAAAGGAGAATAAGTAAGAAAATAAATACAGATATAAGGTAGTAAAAAGTGAAACATGCTTTTGCTTGTTTGTTTTTTAGTTAGAATGTTGACTTTTTAGCTTTTAATATTTGGGAACTCTTTTATCATATAACAGATGACAGAAGAGAATAAGAAAATTATAACAGGAAACCTTTCAGCTCCTAATTCAATGGCTGAAAAAAATACTGTCAGCAATTTTCCTTCTCTTTGGCCCCAGAATTAGATCTCAATTTCCAAAGACATTGTAAAAATAATTACCGTAGCTGGTCTACATATTTCTGCCACACAACACTACTGAATTTCTAATTTGAATTACTGTTGCTTCTATCCATGCATTAAGACATCAACAGTATGAGCACAGCAATTGGAGGCTATTCTAACTGATGCTATAGTCAGCAGACAGTATATGTCTTCAGCTAATTCTGGTATGGGTGTGGACTGGCCAGGGGCAAGTTCTTTTCTTTTGCAAGGTCTTTCTTTTGCCCAGAGGATAGATTCACAAATTTTATAAAATATTTATTCTCTCTCATACTTCTTTACTAAGTTAGGCTAAAATTGACTGTGTGTTCAAAATACTTTGGAAATCTTGCTTCCTTAAGAAAGGAAGCTAAAATTCCTCATTCATTACAGTAGCTAATAGTATTCATTGTGTGCTTTGAAGAGTCAAAGTTAATTTAACAAAGGACATAAGTTCAAGAAACCTCACAATTTCTGCAATTAGTTTTGGGTCATAGCAACTCAATTAGTTTGAGCTATAAAAGTAAAGGACATCATCCCAAGCCTCCCATACAATTCATGGGAGGATTTAATTGCTGGGATTTAAATACAGCAGGATTTAAAACAATCAGACTACTGATCTCTTAACTGCCGAAACTCACTCCCATTGAATGACAGAAAGAAGATGTGGTTTAAATCATTATCTATATTTAATCTTTATGTATTTTATGTAGATAATTAGGTATCTCTTTAAATATAACCATCACAACACTGGAAGGAAATGTGTTTTAACCCTGCTTCTTTCAAAAAACTAGTAAGAGCGAGACATATATTTGCTAGACATGAGCCAGCAATGTGCATCTGCAGCCCAGAAGGCCAACCGCATCCTGGGCTGCATCAAAAGAATTGTAGACAGCAGACCAAGAGGTGATTCTGCCTACTTCTTCAGGTGATTCTACTCTGCTCTGGTGAGACCTGACCTGGAATACTGGGTCCAGCTCTGGAGCCCTCAACACAAGAACAACACGAACCTCTTGGAGCGTGTTAAGAGGAGGGCCACCATGAAGATCAGAGGGCTGAAGCACCCCTCCTACAAAGACAAGCTGAGAGAGTTTGGGTTGTTCATCCTAGAGAAAAGAAGGCTCCAGAGAGACCTTATTGCTGCTTTTCAATACCTGAAAGATGCCTATAAGAACGTTGGAGAAGGAAGCACTGTTCATGAGGGCATGTACTGATAAGACGACTGGTAATGGATTTGAATTTGAAAAGGGTACATTTAAGCTGGATATTATGAAAGAAATCTTCAGTATGCGGATGGCAGATCACTAGAACAGGTTGTCCAGAGGAGTGGCGGAAACCCCATCCCTGGAGATATTCAAGGTCAGGCTTGATGTGGCTCTGAGCAACCTGATCTAATGAAGATCTCCCTGCTTACTGCAGGGGGGTTGTACTAGATGACGTTTAAAGGTCCCTTCCAACCTAACACATTCTATGATTCTATAATTGTATATTCCTTCTTTTGTTCCCCAGTTTAAAAAAAAAAAAAAAAGTGGTTTCTTTGTTTGCTTTTGCTTGTTTTCTTTTCTCTCTCTCTGCCTTGTGGCTATAGAACTCACTCCAGAGGTGTAAGATACTAATTTATTTCCTTCATCTGAAAGGATCTGCATTGTCACTATGAATTCCTGTGAAAGTTCTGACAGAGGCAGCCATGGAGAAAGGCGTTTCTGATTTCTTGGCTTTCACAAAAAGATTCATCACCCAGTGGCCCTTTCCATTTTCTGGTTACTTCGGCACTATTTTACTAACATATAAGCTGGAAGTTGTCCGTCAATAGTTATAGCTTCAGATTTTACATATCAGAATATATACTGAATCTTTATCCTTTCACAATGCACTTTCATATTGTAATCCAGAGGAATCTTGTGATGCCATCTTTTAACTTTGACACTATTGGCAAATTTCAAGAAAACTTGTTAGAAGTTCAAATATTTCAGAAAAGGACTGGTTTTTCATAAGCTCTGTGGAAAAAGTAGATGGAGTAAGGGACAGAATATATATTGCTTCCCTGAAGGAAAACCTGTGCTCTGATTTCAGTCACATTTCTACACTGGAGAATCCTCGTAACACAGACTTGTCTTTTTGCATTGCTGTACTGGTTGTAGGTGTCCAGAGTTTGACAGCAGTGGAGCTAAAGGAGTTGTCTCTCTGGGGACAGGTCAGCAACTGCCCTGTGCTATACACAGCTGGTTCTATTGGACCATAACAGGACAGAACTGAGCCCCTTAGAGAAGATCACTGAAGATAGCTGAAAAGAGAGACAGTAAAGGAACAAAAAGAGAGTAAGAAGCAACAGTGTGAACACCAAGGTGGGAAAAGAAGGATGAATAAGAAAGTGGTCTAGAAGTTGGGCAAGAGATTCCCCTGAAGCCTGTGGAGAGACAACAGAGGAGGATGTGGATATTCCCTGATGCAATTTTCAGCCTATGGAGGAGGTCCCATTACTGGAGATTTTCCTGACACAATCTGCATCCCAAAGAGACAAGCCATAGTGGAGCAGGGGACAAGTATGAGCATGAAAGAGCAGCAGAGAGGAGCCATTATGAACTGATCTCAGTTCCTCATTCCCTAATCCTGTGCAACACTTGAAGGAAGAGTTGGCAGAGGAGTAGACAATGTAGGAGTAAAGCTGGGCATGGGGAAAAAGAGACCCCCAACAAATTTTCATATTCCCTTTCATTTTATTTTTCCCTCCATCCCACTGAAAGAGCAAGTGAGGAGTTAAGTAGGCATTTGGCTGTTAGTCCAAGTGAACCCACCTCATGAGCACTGCTGTTGGAGGAATGGTTTACCCTACAGTAGGAAAAATGGAGCACAAGTACATTTTGTTCTTCCTTCAAGGAAGGGTAATGTTTAGAAATTGGATTATGCTCCAAAAGAGCAATGTTACCTCAATTACAACTCTTTCCTTGCAAATTTTTTGAGTCAAGTAGTGATTTTGTTTTTAATTGATCTTGTATGTAATATATACAGTCTACCATATACATGTATACACACTATATATATGTGAACATACACAATGTCTTGCTCGAATCATGAATACACATGACCTTTTTTTGCAGTTGGTGAGGAATTAATCTTTTCTGCAGGATGCACAATACTATTAGTGCATATATCTCCATATTATATTTAAATAATGAGCAAATATGCATGTGTGCATATGCATGTGCATGGAAAAGTCTATGTGCATATATACACTTATGCATTAATATGTATGTTTGTGTATCATTAAATATTGTTATAACTTGCCTAATCCCTTCTGAACTATACAGTCACTTGTGACAGTTCTTTTTTATTTTATTGGTTTCTATTTACTTTTTATGGCTACTATTTTTAGAACTTATTTCAGAAAAATTCATAGGGTAAAATATAACACACAGAGTATCTGTACCATACTGAAACAATCTATTCAGAGAAAAGGCACAGCAGTTCAACATTTGTAAATATGTTTTACTAAACAGTGACTCCAAAAATTAAAATGAGCCTGTGATTCGTATGGCCCTACAGCAGACAGGGCAATTTGTTTTTGATGATAATTACTTACAAGTTCATCTGAAAACACTAATGAATTTCAGGTAGACCACATTTTTTAAAAAATAATTTTATCTACAAAGTATTTTGCTTAAAAAGAGGATCTGTCCCAATTTTTTTTTAAATGTTAATATATTTTTTAATGGTTTGGGCTGGAAGGGATGTTACAGATCATCTAGTTGCAAATCCCTGTCATGGGCAGGGATACCCTCCAACAGACCAAGTTACCCAAAACCACATCCAACCTGTCCTTGAATACTTCCATTGATATGGCATCCACAACATCTCTGGGAAACCTGTTCCAGTTCCTCACCACTCTCACAACAAAGAATTTCCTCTTAATAGCTAATCTAAATCTACCCTCTTTTAGCTTAAAGCCCTTTGTCCCATATCACTACATGTCCTTGTACAGACCTGCCGATTTCCTGTAGGGCCCCTTTAAGTACTGGAAAGTTTCAATAAGTTCTCCCTGAAGCCTTCCCTTCTCCAGTCTGAACAACTGAGAAGAAATCTCATTTTTTTTGTCTGCCCTATTTCTCTTCATGATCTGTTTTGGTTTGGCTTGGGGGTTTGGTTTTTTTTTTTTTTTTGGTTTGTTGGTTGGTTGGTGTTTTTTCCATCATGGGAAAAAGATTATCAGAACTTCTTTTGGGATTTGTAGCTATTTCTTCAAGTTTTCCCTTCCTTGATTTGTTGGTCTGACATCAGACAAGACCATCTACCCCTCAAGTATTTGATCCATTGCTCTCTGATATGAGACAAATAACAGAGCAATTCAAGGAGACAGACCCTTCCATTCACAGAATCAGAATGGTCTGGGTTGTAAGGGACCCCAAGAATCATCAAGTTCCAACCCTCTTCCCACAGGCAGGGCTACCATTTAGTGTCAGAATAATTTCTGACACTGATTCTTAGGCCATTTGATACTAAGGAAGAAATCTAGCTGGAAAGCTTCATTCTTCCTTCCAGGTTTACAAAAAAAAATAAATGTTATAGGTGGATTGCCTTCCATAAAAGGCTTGAACTGGATAGAATCTGCAAATCTTTATTTTTTCATCAGGTGTAGAAATATGTCCTTTACTAAGTGAGGTCCTTGCATGGAGGATTAGACCACTTGTCTCTACAGTTATTTTAATGTCATAAGATGTGTCCTATACATTTTCTGTGTCACACAGTTCTGCGAAGAGAAGCAAATACTTTTTTAAAGAGGGGCTCCTGCTTGTGAGCGTAACACCCTCCCGCTCCTTCCCCTCTCTGTCTCACAGTTCAGTAGTTCTCAGTTAAAATTACCGCACTTTTAAATAACGTGAAACATGCCAGGGACTTTTTGGGTGTTAGGTTATCTTTTATAATGTCTAATGAATATCTTCCTCATGAGAAATCTAGTTCTTACCTACATGTATTGCTTTCTGTTTTTCTGAGATATTGAAATCTAGCGAAGGGTTTAATCTCGTAGTATTCATGATTGTGTTCCGTACATTGCAGTTAGACTGTGCAGTTACCCATTTAAAAGCAGCACTGCATTACTCCTATCCTAATACACTGTCTCACTTCTTACACTAAATCTCTTGCCAATCAACCTTTCAAATCTGGCAAAATTAAGATGCACATTTTTTTCATTAAAGATGCAAAGAAGAAAAATGAATCCAAAGATCTTTCAGTTGAATTTTTATTTCTTTGTAATCTTTGTTTATTTTCCATTTTATTTTCAGGAAAAAAAAACCCTGTTTGAATCTTTTTATGTGTTATGAAAAAAAAAAATCCTTCTTCTTAACTGATATAGAAAGTATAAACATTTTTCTATAAAGACATGTTTTATTTATTCTTTCAATTAATTTCAAACATAATCTTATTTGTCTCATTTCTCCCAAGGACTTTGCCACATGTTAAGCTAAAAAAAAAATAAAGGAAAAAGTTTGTCATAAAATATCAACAGCTGAAAAATCTGTTATTTACTTAAAATTCTTCGTAATACAAATTACACAACAAAAATCAGCTTAATCTGTCCTGTTTTTGGAAGTTTAAGTCACATCTCAATAGTACATTCTGTGAGAATCCTTTCAAACTGGAAGAAAAACTTTCTTGAAATGTAAACTGTTCTCGATGGCAAGAAGGATTTTTTTGCTTGTTTCTTCTTTCTCTCACTTTTCTTTCTTTTACTGTCTCAGTAATCACAGATTCTAAGGTTGTAGAGAAAAATGCGAAATAGATTATTACACTGCCCTTCGTTTCTGCAGGTAAATACTTTATTACCATGAATTTACACCTCTGTTGTCTACAGCTAAGACTAGAAAGCAAACTCACATATTTTGAAATATTTTTTAGAATAAAATTGTACCACTTATTAGTTTAGCCAATAGTTAAATTTGACTCCACAATTAATGTTAATTTGCAGGTTGAAGAATGGTTCAAAGAGTCATGACTGCATCCTCTGAAAGCAATGACACTATCACAATAACTGTACTAGAAATAAATTTCAGTTGTTTTTTGTGAAGAAGCTGCACCTGAAGTATTTATTTAACATCAGGAAGATACATATGGAGAGACTATCAACATCATGAATTAAAAAAAAACCAAAACAAACAACCTTTTTTTTTGTCATTCCTTTCAGGTACCTACTTCAAAGGTATGTAAGTAGGTGGCAGAGAGCACCCACATGCACACACACATACATACAAACTCTCATACAATAAATCAACTACCTATATACTAAGTTGTACAAGTTTTTCTCTACAGGTTAGAGATGACAGTGAAATAGATTAAGTAGATTTATCAGGTCAACAAAGAAGGCTTAAATGGATGGAAAGATGAGCAGTCACTCCATAACTATTGTTACACAGTTACTATCTTAAATCAAGAAAATTATTCAAATTCAGCTTTGTCAGAAATACTTTTCTAGAACAAACATGTGATAACTGGCATGTAAAACAGAAATAAGTGCAATGTTTAAGTGCATTTTTACACCTTAATCTATGACAAAGGAAACATATCTCATTAGAAAAGACCCTGTTTTTTTTTTTTTTAATCTACATTTATAAAGCTTTCAGGATCATTGATACACATTACTTCAGTTTTTAGAAAGGCAATGGCATTAGTCAGCAGGAAAAAAACTCATACTCATAGTCGTTTGCAACTCATTACTAATACCAAAGCTCTGGAACTTAGCATCCCTCTATCCAGAGACTGGTACAGCTTAAAGTGTGAGACTTTAATTCTCTGTAGAGCTGAAGCTCTACAGAGAATTTTAAGTCTCTACATTTGGATATCTCAAACAGCATGCTTTTCTCCATCAAAAGTATTAACTAAATTTCCACTTACTACTGAAAGATTCTGAACACTGTTCACACATAGACATTTATTCTGTAGATGCCTGGAAAGTGTTAACTGAATTCCTAACATGTTCCACTTACAGAAAAGGATCTATAGTTTCCCTGAAAAAATAAATTTCTGGTGCTTCCTGAGATATCCAATGATGGTGTGAGACCATTGGGTCTCGGAGATTTGCTAGAGTTTATAGGAGACCTGTACCCCTATGGAATAGCCTCTATAAAGACAAAAGTAGTGTAGGAAATGTCAATTAACTCTCAAATCCCATGTTTACACAACTGAATCCCACCCTAAGAATTTTATTTCTGTGCAAAGTTCATAGAACACTGGACTGTTGCATACATGCTCATTTTAACTAAATTCAATGCTTTCAAAGCAATCTGTGATTTAAGCATTCCTAGAAATTTGGGCTGCAATAAAACTGTGGAACAGGCTTTGGAACCTCCTTCCTGAATCTCAAAGA
This sequence comes from Heliornis fulica, assembly GCA_013399135.1. Classification (NCBI taxonomy): domain Eukaryota; kingdom Metazoa; phylum Chordata; class Aves; order Gruiformes; family Heliornithidae; genus Heliornis; species Heliornis fulica. The sequence goes on from VXBZ01002901.1 coordinate 154,825, forward strand.
CTCTCAGGAGGTCAGCCCCTAGTCTAGTATTCTAATTGACTTCTTACAATTGCTTACTAGAAAAAAATACATAAGGATAGCACTCTGTTCCAGCCCTCTGTTTATCTTTGCAGCACTCCTCAGAACTTAAACAACTCCATGTCCTTCTTACATTGGGAGCCTCAGAGCTGGACAAAGTACTCCAATTAGGATCTCATGAGAGTGGAGCAGAGGGGGAGAATCACCTCCCTTGATGTGCTGCTGATCATGCTTCTTTCGATGGAGCTCAGGATACGTTTGGCTTTCTGGGCTGCATTAGCACACTGTCAGTTTAATTTCAGCTTATTGTTCACCAAGTCCTTCTCAGGGATGCCCTTACCTATGCATAAAAACCTTGCACTTGGTCTTGTTAAACTTCATGGGTTTTGCACAGGCCCACCTCTCAAGTCTGTTAAAATCCCTCTGGGTGGCATCCCACCCCTCCAAGGACGAATTAGTAGTTTCTGCGTAACCTAAACACACTGAACAAAAGTTTTATTTTTATACAGACAATTATTGGAAGGCACAAGAAATACATGAAAAATCCTCCATACAGGGTAGATATGTTGAGCAAGGTGGAATGAACATGGTTGCAATAACAAGGGCAAGACATGATAGAAGCAATACAAAGAATATATAGAAACAGAGAAGGTAGAAAAATAAAAGCTACAGTCAGAAAATAGGTACAAAACAGAAACATGGGGGGGAAGAGAGGGGGAAAGGAGCAAGAATTATTAAAATAAGTATAAGGAAAATCCCCCAAAATGAATGAATGAACTAACTTGAAATGTATTTAGACACTAAATATAATGGAGCTTATAGATGTTACTGAGGTTACGAATAGTCTTGTATTAGCTTAAATAGTCAGTTGCTACAAACACTTAGTTGATACAAAGAGAAAACCAACAGGACTCTACACTAGTAGTATAGACGCTGCACAGTTTCTTTTGAAGGACTGGACCAGTAGCAACATGCAAAGGAAGATAAATGCACTATGATATCTTTTACTAACTTTTTGTTTGTTTATGGGTTTTATTAATTATTTATTCAGTTATTGAATTCACCCTGAAAGTATAGCAGACTATTCCATGGGTCACATTTAAAGTTGGTAACTAAAGGATATAGAGGGCGCAATTTTCAAGAGTTTCAAAGAAAAAAAAAAAAATGTTTTGCATACTGTGAACCTTAATATAAAACTGGGGACTTAGTTCACTGTCAGAGTATGAAGACATTGACTGTAATAATTTAGAATCCTGATGTTTTTTCAAAAGATTTTAGAAAATATAAATTACCTTATTTTCAATGCATGTGTGTAGAAAGTCCATAAATTCTTGTTAGTTACCAGAATACCATGAAATATTTGAATTCATAATGGAAAAGTCCATACTACTTTGAAAAACAACAAACAAATATTGTTGCCTTATAAGTATATGGTCATATATACTTTTGTGTATAACTGTCTCAGAGCAGGAATGAGAAATATCAAGAAGACGAAGCTGCCTTTTTAAGCTGTGTTTCTGCTGGGACTGAGAATAATTTTCTTGGCAAATCTCAACACTTCAGTAGGCATAGAGTAGATTTACTTATGTGAACAGTCAGTGAATTGACTTCTGCTAAATAATTACAGGGCTTAAGTAGTGGATACTTTCTCATCTTAGTATTCTCTGTAAGTTGAAATATACTTCAGCACTTGTATACTTATTCCAAAATCAGAAAAACCTTGAAATAAGGTCAAAGTTCTGTCCTTTTCCAATACTTAGTGTGCATATAATAGGTTTGGAACTTTAGTGATAAGCTGTGTGTTCAGGTCCTGAGTGTTGGCAATGATTTGTTCCTATTAGCAAGAATCCAGTCATCTTCAGCAGTGTCTCTATTACACAGCTCTAATAACTTTCAGAAAAACAAAAAAAAACCAAAAAAAAAACCCAAACAAACCCCCCAAAAAACCAAACAAACCAACCAACCAAACGAGCAAAAAAACCCTTTTAAAATATATGATTGCCCAAGCTGTAAGGACATCTTATAAATATATGATCAGTCTTTCCTTGTAATAGGTAAAAATCCATTCCAGTTACAATTAGCATAACTAAATCCAGAAACAAGACTATGACAATGAGAAAAAGAAATCTTACTAAAGATTTGAAGGAAAAAAGCATGAGAGATGAAGGAGCTAGAAAAAACACTCTCAAATTTGGAAAACATGTTCCCATCCTCAGAGAAAATATGGAGAAGAAAGAGGAAAGGTGTTGAACTAGACATATACTGAGATGCCACATTATGGAGTACTGAAAGGTAACATACTGTATGTTACTTCAGAAATCAGAGGAACTTTATAGATGTCCTTCCTTCTCTTTTTTCTTAGAAAATTAGTAAATGTCAAGCCCACCACGCTCAGCAAGAAAAATTATTTTCACATTTTCTTTTAAAAGCCCCAAACTAAAATTAAAAAAAAAAAAGTTGGTCATTTATCTTCAAGTTTTCAGAAGCTGAAAATATCTTTAACTCAATGCAGAAAGCAAATCAAGAATAATACTGCTAACATAGAAAAAGTGAATGTTAGAGTAAAAAAGCAGATTAGTTAGTCTTGTTTTTTCCTCAATTATACCATGTATTATCTTAGTTTGAAAGTATACTTATGGTTTATCTTTCAACTTATTACTTAAATATTCGTGGTTGACCTGAAACAATTTCTATTAAAATTTATGACAAAATGACCAGAGATTTTAAGTAGGCAGAACTGGGTCTATCACATATTAGTTAAATGTAAAATCAGGACAGAATGATTAGTGAAGCATTTTTCAATGGGTTTTTGCATATTTTCAAATAAGTATATTAATTATCTTGATTATTTCCACAGAGAATATACACATCTCTGAAGCTCTTATCAGTGTAAATATTAGATAGAGGGAATATACAAACAGATTACACTGACAAAATATCTTTGGACAATTTGAGCAATTATCTTACATACTGCTGCTGGAGAACTGCCTACTTCTAGAGTTCTACACCTGCTACTTCAAACTTATTTTTTGGCTCCAAACTTCCTAGAAATTATTTTGTCACATACAAGGAGGACTGAAAGTTTAATCTGGACTGCAGGATTTAAAGTATCTTCCCAGGAAAATCATTAATTTAAAAAATCTATTACACAAATATTACTTAATAGGATGTTTCTATAAATTAACAGAATGGAATATAAATCAAATTTCAAAAACAAGGATAATAACCTGTTTCAGCTTCATGGAAGACATTTAGTCTTAGTTCTGATTTCATATTGACTTTTTGTTGTAGCAGAGATGACAAATCTGTAGTTATTTATTAAAGATGTCCATATTGGTTTGCATCTGATTGGAGCTGAATTTCAGTTTCAGACTTCTGCTGAGAATTCAGTCCAGTTCAAAAGTACTCAGGATTTCATATGTTGTTAGATATATATGTCATTCCATATGGTTTTTGTGGATAGTGTATTTCATTTCAGTGATCCTCAACACCTATTTTAGGCACTTTCTGATCCAATCCCCAGAAACATAAATTGAGGTGTCTAAGAGTAGATACATGTATTTAGGTATCATATACATTGAATGATGATGTCTAAACAATGCAGTCAATGAAGTATGGTCAGCGATTCAGCTGAATTGTCAGTCATAAATTTGCTTAAACAAATTCTTGTATCACTTAGGATGCTCTCTGAACAATAATGGCAGATAGATAAAAGTAGTACAGGAGTCATGTGTCCTTTTGATTTGGCTGATGGGGGTGTCATTTGTCAACTGAAAAGCACAGAGTCTGTCTCAGTTAAAGCAGATGAATGGAGATATAGAATTGCCTGAGCTGAACAAAACCTTCAGGGTAAACTGAATTTTCCCTTCACTGTGTTGACCTGACTTTATATACATATGCATATGCCAAGATGAGATAATCTGGAACTGGATCACACTTGAGGACTTTTCCAAGAAAGAGAAGCACTTGGTGATGTTGCAGCATAGTATCGGTTGACATACACATGTACCAGTCTCACCTTACACATCTAATGCTGAACTACTCACTGAGAATCCTAGAAAGAAAATTAGTCATTTCAGGAGTGTAATTCATGTTATTTTAAGGTAGACACCTAAAATAGACCGGAAGAATCACCTAGTGCCAAGAATCTTATTTCTTTACACTAGTTGCAAGTATAGTCTAAGAAGATCTGTGAAGATTTAGGTCATAAAAAATTTGTGTTTGTTTCACATCTTACTCTTTATTGCAGAGCTATTCCCAGACTTGCTTGCCCATCCTTGAATCTAGCACAGATCAGATGGTAAGTCTGACTTAACAGCAAACTGCAGTGCTATATTCAGCACATACCTCTTATTTTATGAAGTGTTAATACGTTTGTGTTACAGTAACAATAAGAAAAATATCTAGTCTCCACCCAGAAATAATTCAGATATATAGGTTTAAAGGATTATACATTTGTATATTTATATATCTATAAAATATTGTATACACACACACACACATATATACGCATACCTGCATGCATACTTATACACTAGAAAAATGCACATTTGGGAAACATTTATCTAAAAAATATTTTATATGTCTGGTAAATAAAGAGGTATTAGTGCTAGATGAGTAGATGCAGTGTGCATGTGGGACTGTTCAAGCTAATTCATAGCCCCAGGCATGAATATAAATAGCAACCAAAAAAACGGGATACTAAATTTAGGAAACTCTTTCTTGATTTTGGTTTTTGTGGTGCTGCATAATTTTAAAAAGAAATATCAGTTATAGGGATACATTCCTTCCCACCACTGTTGCATGATATTGTAAATAAGGTTTTTCAATACTATTTTAAAAATGAAATTATTTTTTGCATTCAACGTATCTTTTTTATTTGATCCACCTCAAGAGCCCACGAACTCCACTGGAAATTAAGCTTGTCCTTCAGGTTCCAGGCCATAGATATTAGCTTGACTTAGGGCCCAGATAGAAGTTTCTACAGGTCATCAAATTACCGTGTTATCAGAGTCAAAATAATAAGCCAACGTTTAATTCTTAGCGCAAATAAATAACAAATAAGCTGCAACCTGTGGGAAGAACTCACACTGGAGAAGTACATGGAATACTGTGTCCTGTAGATGGAACCCCACACTGGAGCAGGAGAAGACGGCCCTCCCCCGAGAAGGAAGGATTCGCAGAGCTAACTGACCACCACACACACTCCCTGTCGCCCTAAGCCGCTCCACGGGCGAGGCAAAGAATTTGGGAATAAAGTTGAGCCTGGAAAGGAGGGAGAATTGGGAGGAAAGATACTCTACTGCAGGTTTTTAATAATAATAACAAAAATAACAAAACCAATAACAATTTATTTTAAATCCACGTGCAGAATCACTACGTCACTTGCAGGTTTAACGGGCACAATAGAGAAATGCACTACTGCAGTTCAGAAGTCCGACTACCTTTATCACAACCACCAGGGAGTCACAAAACGCGCTACTGCCAACACAGCCCAGTCACGACATGACGTATAATGACCCGCAACACAGCAACAAAACCCACCATTCCCGCCCGCAGGTAACAACTCACAGGATTCAGTATCACAACGGCCGCAGATTCACGAACACACTATCACAGCTCACAAGCGCACTAAATACCACCCGTGGGTCAGTCAGTCACCCGAGACTACAAACTTAAAGCACCTCAAATGGTCACTCCCCCCCCTCCAGGTCAGAGCTCCCAATGCATTACCTCAGCCAGTGGCCTGGCCAGGGGAAGGGTCTGGTCCCCTCACAGAGCTGGAGAAACGACTCCCAAGTCTCAGCCCGAATGCGACGGGGTTTATTTGGTTTATGTCTTTAATCCACCTGACAGTGGGCAGGCCTGGGCCGGAATTAACGGTGCTCCCCCTTATTTTATGCCCTCTTGCATGGCCCCACGCTGTCTGGGCCCAATGACTCCAAATAGTGACTCAATGGCTTGGCTTTGTCTTTCTTTTAGGCAGCTTAATAGGGGTTTGTTTGGGACTCAGGGCGTATTGTTTGTTGAAGGAATTCAAGGCTGAAGGCAGGGTTTCGGGGCTGTGAATGATNGGTTTCCGGGTCTGTGAATGATGCAGCACTGCCCGGTTCAGCCTGAGCTTGCAGAGCACCTCAGGTCTGAGCTCTCCACACAGCTCCCCAGGAGGTGTCTGCAGAGATGGGGCCTCAAGGCCATCCAAGGCTGAGTCGCGTTTACAACCCCCCATGAGCCGCCTGGTGCGCCAGACATGACCGAGACCTGTTTGTGGAGCTCAGAGTCAGTCAATCCTTGCAGAGGTGTTTTAAGATTAGAATTTATTTTTCATTATTCTGCTCTGGTTTGATTGGGTAAGAAACTAGATGCATTTTATTCTGTGTTGAGTCTGTTTTGCCCATGACACCTAATTGCTGAATGATTACTCTCTGTCATTATCTCGACCCATAAACTTCTTACATTTTCCCTCTGCCCTGTCCAGCTGAGGAGGGGGAGTGGTAGAATGGCTTCGGTGGGCATCTGGCCTACAGCCAGGGTCATAACACCACATTAAGCTAGTAATTTATGAAAGTTCCTGAAGTAAGTGTTCTGATCCCTTAGATTGTCAATACACCTTTAATGCCAGTAACATTATTTACCATCTTGAACTTAATTCTTTACAGACTTAGAATTCAACTTTGCTTATGATGACACTGGTGAAGAGCCATCTTTCTTACATAGCTCAGAGATTAGTTTTCACTTGGAGAAAGAGAATATTTCACAGTTCATAAGAGAAAATTTGAAACCAAAATATTTTAATAGACTGTTTAATTTAGAAAGCATTATTTAGCACCTAGATAAATTTTAGAACTGGAGGATGCTGTCACAAGAGATGCAGTTCTAAAGCATCCAATCCAAGCCTGCATGCTGGGGTAATATCCAATGACTTCACTTCCACTCTTTATTTTTAAAAGTTTTCTGTTTGGAAACCTGGAAAGATGTTGAGAGGATTAGTATCTGATTTTGAGATTTTTTTTTATTTAAGACATAAAAAAATATTAAAAAATAATATTGAGGAGTGAAAAGACTAGGATAAAAGCAAGAGGACATGAAAGGGTTGTTCTGTTGTAGGGAATGTGCTTTGTGGAAAGCTTATCAAAGTCTTTGGTGGTTTTGTTATCTGAGATATTTTTGTATCACTCAGGAATGGGGCACAGACATCCCTAGATTATATTTCTACTGTTATTTCTCAGACTGGAAACTTGTCTTTGGGGATAGACGAAAACTCAAGGCAGTTACATGAAAAATAAAAGAGAGAATGTTTTTTTCTCATACTCCTCCATCTCCTTAAGCCTCAAAATACCTTTTAATTCTGAAACATACCACGGATATGGATATATCGAATCTCACAAGGAAGCAGAACATTCTTGAAAGGGATGAACATACTGAAAGGAACGTTCTAGTCAGGACAAGTTAAACTGCACCTTGTGGGAAGCTACAGGGTGATATGAACAAATTTTGTGATTTGAAAACATTTTCAGTTACTCTCTTGTACTTCTCAAATGTTTGTATATATCAAAAAAAGAAATAAATTTTTAAATTTGTAGCAATATTGATGAGTTAAATTTTCCTAGTTTGTTAAGTACCACCATTAAATATTAAATCCTACTGCTTATTAGTCCATTCTTCATATTTCAGTAAATTTAGTCTCTTTTCATTGTCACATCATCAGTGCCATAGAAAGTCAAAGGAATGAAGGTGAGCCACAATAATTGTCTCTGTCAGAAAATACCCTCAATCTGTTTTCATTGAAGCTTGATCTCAGATCACTTACTTGGAAGTGAAAGGTGCATATCACTTTATTCATTCTTCCAAATTAGTTTGCATTTGCTGTTCAATTTAAGGCTATATTATCTGTAATAGATTATTGATGGCAATGTTATGTTCATTTTATGAAATATGAAATAAATTGCATTGTATCATCCTCTAAAACTGAAGTGGAAAGAGGCAATGATTAAAAAGTGGCACTATCTAGTACACAGGAAAGAAGTTAATATTTCTGTGTTTGGTGTCACCTTGTGATGGTTATTGTAGTACCTGCTAGTTCTTTGCCTTCTAAAGCTGGAAATTTGTTTTACTCATCATACCCTGTGAGAGAAACTCATCCCATTGCTAGCTGTAAAAGCAACATCAGGTGGAAGCAGCTCTCAGTCACAAGCCACAGGCAGCACAAGACCTATGGATCAAATTTAAAATTACATTATTCCCCTTAGTTGCACTTCCAGTTCATTCTGGGTGATACGCAAGAAAATTAATCCTTCTGTGTGTCAACTGATGTAGACTGTGCCATGATTGTGAGGTCTTTGTAAATCGTCTTTTTATCTGCTACTCCATCAACTTTTCTGTCCAGTGCACTTAAACTGCTGGGACTATATTTACCTCTAAGGTAGTAGAGTGGATGATTTAGGATAATCTTGGTGAAAGCTCTGGAGAGGCATGCAAAACAAATAGAACATAATAAGATGGTCCCCGTGAGTGCATAATAAAGAGGAAGCAGTGTCTAGTAACTAATTTAAAAGACTAAACAATTACAAATCTTTTTGCTCGCTTTTGGTCCAGGTCCTTCTGTCCTTTAGCTGTTCTATAAATGCATCTAAGGTTTGTATTAATTTTTACATGCTTCAGCAAAAATGATCAACAGTGTTATTTTCAAAAGCACAACTCAGTGTTCCTACCAGAGTAGGTCAGTCTCTTCACTTTTCTTCATAATAGAAGTATTTACTTCTAAATAATTCATATATCACATTAGGATCCAAGTTAAAAAGAATGTCTGTAAGCTCACACTCAAAGATATACAAAGGATATGTTAAGCAAAGAAAGGCAAAAAAGAACAGCACAGTTCCTACATAGCATGAAGAAAATAAGTTCTTGTTTTCCCCTGCTGCTCCTCATGGAAATCTTTAACATTAATTCTTTCAAAATAGAATTTAAAAACAGAAATCAGTACATGAAACTACCAGAACACTGAATTAAAAAAAAGTAAATAGTTCTATAGGCATAAATCAAATAGAACAAGTTTAAAAAACATAACAACAAGTGGTTCCAGTTCATCTCACACTATTAAATAGGCCAGTGATTTCTGTCCAAAGAGCCACAGCTAACTTGCCTCTTCCAACTCAAGAGAAGTGGTAATTGTAAAGTGAAGAGTACATAATGTTTTACCATTCACTGAGAGTTCTCTGACCTGAATTTCACCTCTATCTTAGATTACTGTGTCTTGAGCTAAAATGACTAAAATTAACTGAGCCTCAGAGAATTACAATAATGGACTTTTAGAAGCTAACCTTATAATAAATATGTTTCAGAATCAGCACACATATAGTCTGTACATCGAATTTAAAGAAAATTAAATGTATATGGGTTATGGCTTAGAAATCACATCAATATTTATACAAAGTCTTCACTAGAACAAGCTGTTGGTTATGCACAACTGCCATTAAATCAGCAGGTGACCACATAGCTGTGATGCTGAAGCAGTAATTGCCACACACTTGTACCCTCTCCCATCCTACCATTGATTAAATGGAGCCTGTGGTGACTACACTCATTTTGCATTTCTGAATTGGAATACATAGAAATGTAGCAGTAAGTAAGTGAACATAAAGTCTTATTATCAGGTAGCATGAATAAAAGGACATACGAACCTGGGTTTCCTGGATTTAGCTGTCTGTCAGTGTGTGAACAGAGAGGAACACTTCGTGATGCAAATTATTTATGGACCTAGAAAAAAACAACAGTACATGAACATAGGCACAAGTTAGTGAAAGGCCTACAGTGATTATCACCTCATCCTCTACGTTAAAGAATTCTCCCTAATTAGAGGCACAATAATGATGTGTATGCTCAGAAATTAATTTTTCAAACAGTCAATGGGACAATTCACAGAATCACAGAACTGTAGGGGTTGGAAGGGACCTCAAGAGGCCATCCAGACCAACCCCCCTGCCAAAGCAGGTTCCCTAGAGTAGGTCGCACAGGAACGCGTCCGGATGGGTCTCGAATATCTCCAAAGGAGAATCCACCACCCCCTTGGGCAGCCTGTCCCAGTGCTCTGTCACCCTCACTGTGAAGAAGGTCTTTCACATACTGATGTGTAACTTCTGTGGCGCAACTTGTGACCATTGCCCCTTGTCCTGTCCCCACAGGCCCCTTGAAAAGGGGTTGGCCACCTCCCTTTGTCTCCCACATTTCAAATATTTATAAACATTGATCAGATCACCACTGTCTTCTTTTCTCAAGGCTGAACAGCCCCATCTCTCTCAGCCTTTCCTCATAGGAGAGATGCTTCAGGCCCTTAATCATCTCTGTGGCCTCCACTGGACTCTCTTCAGGAGATCCCTGTCTAATTGTACCAGGGTGCCCAGAACTGGACACAGGACTCCAGGTGAGGCCTGAGCAGGGCAGAGTAGAGGGGGAGGATCACCTCCTTTCACCTGCTGGCTACACTTCTCTCAATACACCTCAGGATCCCATTGGCCTTCTTGGCCACCAGGGCCATCTGCTGCCTCATGGCCAACCTGTCATCCACCAGGACCCCCAGGTCCTTCTCTGCAGAGCTCCTCTCCAGCAGGTCATCCCCCAGCCTGTACTGATACCCACGGTTGTTCCTTCCCAGGTGCAAGACCCTACACTTGCTTTTATTGAACCTCATCTGGTTCCTTACTGCCCAGCTCCAACTGCTCGATGCTAAGCAGTCTACAGCTTCTAAGAAAGGCCTAGAGATGCTGGCAGTTGTTGAAGGATCTCACTTTAGTCCTGTTTCATAGCTCCTGGCAAATATAAGTTCTTGTGATACAAAGGAGCATAAAGATCATAGCAAGTACAATGTAAAGATTCATATTTATATCACAGTATATTAGCAGAGTTGATCAGGGTATGTCCTGACATGCTGTGTCATAAGCAGTTTGTATAATATAAATCCAGTCATTAGGGAATCACATGCCGAGAGATGAAGAACATGAAAATGTTTATCATTTATTTGCCATTCTTACAAAAATATTGACCTATGATTTCATGCTGGATGTGAACTAAGGATGCGAACTTCTTTAGCAGCTACAATGTGATAATGGACACTAGTTATAAGAAGATGAATCATGATCACATGACTACACGTTGAAAACATATGCAGATGGCACACTGTGGTCATGTAATCCATTTAGTAAGATCAGCCTGAAGCAGTGAGTCTAAGAAGGATGTTAGCACAAATAATTTAGCCAGCAGTGGAACTGAACAGTCTGTAACATGTAAAATCAGATTTGAATCTGTGTGCTGTCACTGAGAATGGATTTTGCTGATTCTCAACAAGTACTTAATCGTAAGCACTTAGCGTAGTATTCCACCACTGTATGTACTGAGATATAAATAAATGATTGAATTTTTTTCAGGCATTCTGAGGAGTAACCCAAACAGAAATAGATAAAAAAATATAAATATAGAATATGCTTATTCTAATACAATAGAAACTACTGGTATTTTGTACACATCTTCATTCACATATTAGTAAAATCTAAGACTAGAAAATGATAGATGATTCATGTTCATATTAAGTCCTATAATGCATGGGTGAGAATGGCATGAATATTTATGTAATGCAACATAGTGATCAACAATGACTTCCATAGTTCCATAATCACAGGAACTTGCATTAGTAATACCTCGACAGTCTTGAAGGTCCCTACATGCTAGTAGGGACCTTGTCAAAAGGAAGCAAGATGGTTTTTAGTGACAGAAAGCTGTAGTGGAAATTAATACTTTTTTAAATTAAACATTAATAACTAGTTTATAATCAAAGTACGGTACACCAGTAAGAATTTTGTAATTGCACTATTGTTGAAGTACCGGTAATTTCAATTGTAATAAATTCCAAACTGAATGCAACTCATTCAATTTGTCTATGAATGTTAATGGACTCCATATTTGTACACTCTTCCTTCATAATTAACTCCCCATTCAAATAGACAAAACTGAATTTTGCAAAGTCTCTTCCCCAGCAAAAGTGGAAAACTACTGGTACACTGTGTTACCATGATGTAGCTCACCTGTAGTGAGGTGCTCAAAAGTGAACACAGCACTCAAGATGGGGCCTCTCTAGTGCTGCGTACAGGGAGATGATTGCTTCTTTAGTCCTGCTCACTACACCATTCTCAATAACACAGGCTATTTTACCTAAACAATAACAAAAAATTGTTGAAAAAATATTACTTTAGGAGGACCGTAATTTCAACTTACACCTTGATTTAACAAAGCAGTTTTTATGAATAACCACACAATGATGAAGATAGTAGTTTCACAATAACATCAGCTTTTGTCTGTCATTCAGATAGTAATGTGAATGTCTTCCTGAATAAGGAACCTATGTTATAGTTCTACATTTGTTCAGCTTCCTGGTTTCTATCAGCATCGTTGTCTGAAGTTGCAGATGATCACATTAATTCAGATTTTGCACTATACTTCCTGACTGGGCTCATATTCACAGTCTGCTTCCACAATAAGCAGATGCACAGTTCCTCTTTCTGGTTTCAATCTTCTTAAGGATCTCCTCTTTTCACTGGGAATATGATATTGCATTTGTGGAATAAATACACAAAAGAAAAGCATCTGGCAGCAAATGAATAAAGCATCTTCACTACTGGCAAGTTACAGAGTAGCATAAACAAAGTAGGCTCTCCTGAATCTATAATTTCTAGTAGACATGATAGGAATTCTTTCTGCACCAAGAACATCCTGAACTTAGCAACATCTTAGATCAGCATTTTTAGAACATCTTAGATAGCATCTTAGAACAAAGTCATGGCACATCCTTGTTCAGCACAGATCAAAAAATAGTCATTTTATTATGAATCTAATGATAAAAGCTATTGAACCTTATCTCTATCCTACTTATTAAACCAAATAAATCAGATTTTAAAAAATATCTATTTCTAATTGCTTTGTTCTGTTTAGAAATATATAATGTTTTGCACACTCTTTCATGACAATAAAGAATATATAATAACTAATGCTATATCCCTTTGTTCAACTTCACTAATGATAAACACCACATGTTGATTTTTTTATTGCATGATAAGACGGGCTAATTAACCTTTGATTTATTCATCCTTATATGTCTTTGATACAGGTGTAAAACTAATACATGAAATTGCTTGTAATTTTGACACCACAAAAATAGACTAAATCTAAACAGAACATTACTACTATGAGCTAGGTAAGAATATAAAGATAGATGGACACTTGACTTGACAAAGTAGTTTATTAAACTCCTGTCATATCCTGAAAGGCTGTCTGTGGGGATATGATACATTATCAGTTGTTCTCTACTGAATTTTTTGTGTCACCATAAATTAAGTATGCTAATTGCTGTTGCATAATGAAAGATTAAATTAAAATCTGCAGTGCTGACCTTATATACCATTCTTATTTGCATGCATTTAATATGTAACTCCCTACTCTGTAAAGACTAATGGACATATTTAACTTTCTCAACCACAATAACCTTTAGTGCACCATAAAGGTAAACATATAAATTAATCTCATTTAAGAATGGGATCCTGAGAAAATATTGAACAGGCACCTCCTATATACAGTAAGTGCTGTTCTTTGTTTTCTTTGTTATAAAATAAAATCTATTGAGCATAACTGCATTTACAAAGTCAGCAAATATATTAAAATATCGATAAAACTTTTAACTTGCCTCAATGAGTTTTAAATCAGACTTTTTACACACTCATAACTCATTTTCCCCAACATCTAATAACATTGCAAAATTTTAATTTTTATCTCAGTAGGGAGAGAAACATCCCCTCACATTTAAAATCTTTCTAACTTGGGTCAGAAAGTCCATAAATTGAGGACAAGTAGATGATTGGCTGAAAAGGACTTTTAAATGGCATTAGCATAAAAGTAAATTATGCATTATCCCTTCTTTTTTGGGGGGGGGAGGGGTAGCATCTTTGACATTCACAGAGTCAACAATGTTACACTTACTTATGGCTTCTTCTGACAGGAAGTCATCTGTATGGTGTCCAGAGAGACTGGAACTTGGCAGTACTTGGTGACAGACTTCAAAAATGTTAAACTCTGTATCCAAGCTAAATTTGGTAGCTCTGCCAGTGAGTTAGTATCTCTGATGAAGACTCACAGAAGATTTCTCAGGCTCTGATTTACCTCAGTGTTTGATCTCCAGCATTAACCTCAGCCCAAACAACTTACTGTTTCAAGTTTCATCATGAATCCCATTGGACAACTACTACAATGTTTGAACTGTGATTTCAGGGTGTTATGTTATGCACCACTTGGGTTAGCAATTTGACAGAGATTTTAAATGCCTGTGCAGTCCTTCATCTGTGAATCTCATTTCTCAATTTGAAAACCAAAATTGCCAAGAGTTTCTTTAGCTGAAAGCCAGACCCTTATTTCACTTCTGCTTTAAATCTGCTGTAACACATGGCTTACTTGATTTTCTTTGTATTTTGGGGCTGCTCAGAGCCCCTGCTGAGATTCTGATATGAGTGCAAGGCAAAGATGGCTTCTAAAAGAAATTAACAGCCCTCTTATTGCTAATTAAAAGCTCTTTGCTTTCTCTCCACATGGCCAGTGCAGCTGCTTCACATCCTCTCAATGTTTCGAAAACACATAAATTCAAAGACAATATTGTGAACAGCACCTGGCACTTGCTGCACCTGCCGTGATGAGACTATATTTCATTCTGTCAGTAAATTAAAATTCTCCAGGGCTGAAAAGGATGCTTTTTTTCTCATTCAACCTCTTCCATTGTCCCCAGTGGTAAAGAGACAGTAGTTTTCCTTCCATTTTCGATACTAAATATATCATATTGTTGTTTGCTTCAGTGGTGCAGACACCTGCCTCCTGCTGTAAATGTTGTGTTCCACTTTTGAAAGATTTCCCCAGGGCTCCGCATTCAAGTATTGGCTTGTAACTATGGCTTAATATCGTGTCAAAATCTCTTAAGGAAGATACAGCTTGTCAAGTCATTTCAGGATTGAACCTTCATCTAGTGAAATTCTGAAAATGTCCTTTGAGTGTTTGAAGCATAAGAAGACAAATAAAAGGGTAGCAAGTCATTTGTAAAGATAATAGCTAACAGCATGCATTTTCCCTTTCCCTCCCCCACTTTCCATTAGATGTTGATAAAGAGAGAAGAGCAGACTGCAGGTCAGTGATCTTTGTTATTTATATTCAGGTTCCAAACTTTTGTGTTTTGGGCATGGCAGCAAAAAGGAAGCAAAGAGGAAGAAAACCTCAATCAAACTGCGATAGATTCAAGCACTGACAGATTGATCTCAGAACTTATTTTCAGAAAAAAAGGGCAAATCACAGGCAGGAAGTTTTTCAATATAAAGACTTAATGGACAACAAAAGAATTTCGCTGAATCCTTGTGATATTCAACACTGCTGTGTTTGCTGCAGAAGTATTTTTTTAGGAATATATCCACCATTGTATTAGAAGTGGAATTACAATAGAAATTTTTGTACTAGTTTTTAGTATGCTATTGGAGAGTTTCCCAGCAACTTTTGTCAGAGGCTTACATGTGAAAGGTGAATGTATTCACAAAGAGCATGTGTCCTTTGTTGTTTTGTTTTAGATTTAGAAAATGATTCTGTAAAGAAATATTAAGCCTATTCATGAATTTCTAAATCCATCACAAATTTGAACTAATATTCCCTAAGAAATAAGAACCAACCAGACCAAACTAATCAAAACACACCCACCAATACCCAATGCCACTGAAAACCCAACAGGGAAAAATGAAAAAGGGCAAGGATCTATATTTTAGTATTCTTTTCACACTAATAGCATCTTATGGATAACATAAAAAGAAAACCCTCATACTGCTCAAGGGTAGCATTTCAAGACATTACTGTTCCTTTCCCCAGATCCTCATTCTCAGTCCTCACCTAGTCTTCACAGGAGAGTTAAACGTGTGAAAGCATGCAGGCTTGAAGTAGTGTGGGAGTGCTTGGCATGAATGTAAAATATGACAGTTTAACATGTCATGGTAAACTCTTTATGGAAGTGGCCAGGGAAACTTACAATTACCATTCAGAAATGAGCACAGCACAGAGAAAAGGACCTAATGTTTGGCCAAAGAGTTGACTTGGATAGAAGTATAATAACATTTGGACTGTTGCAAACCTAAAAAAAAAATCTGTTGAAACTTATTTTAACTCATGTAAGCATATCAGTAATTCCAAACTGACTACTGAGAAACTACGACCAGGAGTTTTATACAGGTCTAAGTAAATTTTGGCTGGAGGTTGTTCAAATCTATGTGGTTTTATCGTAGCATGATTCAGAAGAAAGACACGCAGTCTGAATATTTGATTTGTGGACTTCAGGACACTGAGTCTTTCCAGTTCAAGAAAGACAAGGAACTACTGGAGACAGTTCAGCAGTGTGCTGTGAGGATGATTAGGGGACATCTCTCTTACGAGGAAAGTCTGAGAAAGCTGGGTCTGTTCAGCCTGGAGAAGACTGAGAGGGCAATTCAATGCTTACAAACACCTAAAGGTCAAGTGTCAAGAGGATGGGGATAGACTCTTTTAGAGAGAGGAAAAGGGGCAACAGACACACAAAGGAACACAGGAAGTTCCATCACTTTGTAAGGAAAAGCATCTTCCCTTGACAGAGCACTGGAAAGAGTGCTTACCCAAAGAGGTTGTGAAGTCACCTTTGAAGATATTCAAAACCCACCCAGATATGATCCTATGCAACCTGCAGGTTGATCCTGCTTTAGCGGGTGTGTTGTCTAGATGATCTTTAGTGGTCCCTTTCAAACCCTACTATATCATGAAACTCTGAAATCATGAATTACCTAGGAAAGAAAAGAAAGCTTTATACCTTACCTCTACAAAGTAAAATGTTAAAGAATCATAGAATCATAGAATGGTTTGGGTTGAAAAGGACATTAGAGATAATCTTGTTACAGCCACCCTGTGATGGGCAAGGACATCTCCCATTAGACCAGGTTGCTCAAAGCCCCATCCATCCTGGCCTTGAACACTATGGGGAGGCATCCATAACCTCCCAGGGCAACCTGTTCCAGAACCTTCATGATTTTATACTTTTCTACATTATTGTAAATATCATAATGCCATTATGCTGAGTTAAAAGATGACATTAAAAAGTCTATTTATTAGGTAACTAAATATTTTAAATTAATTAATGTTCTGCCATTGATAATGTTTATGTTTTATTTTTAAAATATTTTTGAAGTGGCAAATACTTATATTTTTATATTTCCTATATGTATTTATATATTTATATTTCCTAAAAGAAAGTGGGAAATGGACTGTTCTTTAGGGAGTGTAGTGATAAAAAAAGAGGGAATGACTTCAAATGGAAGGAGGGTAGATTTAAATTATAAATGAGGAAGAAATTCTTATTATATGAGGGTGGTGAGGCATGGGAATAGGTCACCCAGAGAAGTTATGGAAGTCCCATCCCTGTAAGTGTTTAATGTCAGGATGAGGCTTCGGGCAACTTCATCTAGTGGAGGGTGTCCCTGCCCATGGTAAGGGGGTT
>VXBZ01002901.1:174438-187612 GCA_013399135.1 Heliornis fulica
CAGAAAAGGGTTGTGGGTTCATCTGTGCGAGAGAAAGATTTGATACAATCCAAGTTCTGGAAGATAAAGCTGTCTAAGAAAACTTTAGACATAAAGTCCTTTTTAAAAAATTAATATAAATTTATTTGTTTAAAATGAATATAATTTTAAAATGTTTTAACTGTAGTTTAAAAAATGAATATAGTTAGTTACTGGAAAAAAATTAAACACTTTTGTTTTTTACCAGAAGAACATATAAAAGACAAAAAAACCCCCACGAAGTCTTGAGGTATCAAATTGTATTTCAGACCAGTAATAAGTTGAAGAAGTATCATGGTTTCCATAATGGAAGCATAATTATAATATTACAAAAATCTTTTCAGGAAATTAATATTTTAAATTGTATATATACCAGAAATATGATCTCAGAAGTCACTATTGATGTTGAATCTGTGCGTACCTGGCAATCAGGCTACAACATTTTATGCTTTAAAATCTACTAAGTTTCATGCATACACCTATCGAAGATGAATTGGACTTCAAGAGGTTTCAGTTTTTGCTCTAAAACTAAGGCATGTGGAGGCAAACAGTAGCTTCCATGTTTCAAGAACATTTGAAAAAAACAGGCTAATTACCACATCTGGACCGAATTTGATGAAGCTGCAGAGTAAATTTTTATTTTCCATGGCTTACTTTTAATTCTTATGCTATTTTTTCTGATGCAGCATTTAAAGATTTTTTTTTTTCTTAAGTAGCAAACATAATTTAGATATTGTTAACTTAATAGACTTCTCTTGCCTCTAGGTATTTGGCCAGGATTTTTAAATACTCTTTCAAGCAGCCGGAATCAGTATCTTCTCTCCTTTTCCGCTTTTAGAGGTCCGATTTTCTTTAAAACTGTTCAAAAGCTGTCACTGACAATGACCCAATACTATTTTATGCTTGAATTGTTATTGCACATATTGCTATTGCACAAATGCCTTTGAAAAATATATTTATTCATTGCCATAGTAACAAAAAGAAAACCAATTGCATATAGTAGCTGAAGGATTGATAGTAATTGATAATTACTGTTTTCCAGGGCCATATCCAGGGCCTACAAAAGACAACACAGAAGGATTAAAACTGATTTTTAACATGTACTGAAAGGAACCATGATAAAGACATTCAGGATACCCTGTCATAAAATTTGCAGGAAAAAAAAAAAGACAAGACATATTTAAAAATTTAAAAACATTGAGCCAGATACATAAACCATGAACCATGCTCATCTGAGGTCAGCTGCAAGTACTAATTACGCTTTTCCTTCAGACATAGAAAACTAAGTGTATATCCATAGCATTTTCCTTTTCACTTTTCTAGTAATGAAAATATGAGTGCTGTATCTGCTGCTAGTTAGTAATTAACACTAAAGTGAGGGATTTTAGCTTAAAGAGTTTAGGATAGGACCCAAAAGGAACTGAAAATTGTGCTGGAATTAAAGAGTTAACTCTCTTTTTTTCCGAGTAAATTATCATGAGCATAGACTCCAAACTATTAATGTTAGAAGAAAGGACACCGACATCTGAAAATTAGATGTGTCAAAAACAATTAGCCCGAGACCCTAGAAAAAAAATCCATATCTGATCATTACTATTCTTTTTAATGTTGATTGGTGCACCCCAAAAGTGGAATTCTAAGATATATCATGACCAAAATTTGTATTTATTTGACAAGCAGGTTGCATTTTTGTATCTTTTAGAAATGTATTGTAACTCACCATAAAGATCACTTCCCAGAATGAGAAATAACCACACAAATAGAGATCTTTAAATACAGTTAATTTTGAGAGAACTTATTAAAAGACAGTTGACCTGAAGTGTTATGAATTATATAAAAATCTGCAGCTGTTGTCTGAAGAATATAGGTAGATGAAGTATCGTTGCTAATGTTACCATAGACTCCAAAATATAATTATGCAAGCTGTTACTGTAAAAATCCTACAATATCTTCACAAGAACATAAAGACACACTTTTCTAATGGACTAAAAAGCAAAATACCAGCTCACAGTTATTGATAGTAAGCTATCTAAAACAGTTTCCAGATATGTTTCCAGCCCTTTTGAGAGATTGTCTAATTAAAGAAGCAAGAAAGATGACATTTCTTGTTCTACAGCTATTCAGGCATGCTTTTACACTCTGATCCTTATGGTTCTTGTCTTCAACAAAGGACAGGTTCCTATGTTGCAAGAGTCTAGAGAGCAAAAATCGAATCATACCTGAATGTCTTTGTTGCACCTGAACTGTGTGAATGCTGCCAAGGTTCCCCTTAAAGTCTAATATTAAGTCCCATTTAAAATTGTGGTGGTTTCACCCTGGCTGGAGGCCAAACTTGCTCTATCTAACCAAAGTTGCTCTATCACTCCCCTCGTAGCTGGACAGAGGAGAAAATACATGTTGAGAGGCTTTGGAGTCGAGATAAGGCCAGGGAGAGATCATTCTGCAGTTAGTGTCACAGGAAAAACAGACTCAACACAGAATAAAGGAATGAAAACTCTCTAATTTATTACACTACATTACCCACACATACAGAAACCAGAGTCAGATAATGAGAAATACAAACAGCTCTTAAAACACCACCCCCACCCCTCCCTTCTATGCAGACTTCACTTTATTCATGATTTCTCCTCTTCAGGATGGAAAAGAGAGAATGGAGGCTTCAGTCATTGGTCAGTTCCTCATGAGTTGTTCTCCTAATGGGGAGTGGGTTGGTGCATTTCTCACATTCCCTATGCCAGTGTGGGGTCCCACCCATGGGAGACAGTCCTCCATGACCTCTCCAAGTGAGTTCTCTCCCATGGGGCCTCAGGTCTTCACCAACTGGGTCACTTCTATGAACTCATAAAATGTCTGTCTCCCAGTCCCAGACTTCTGCCCCAGCCTGGTCCAGTCACAAGCCTCCCCCATAGCAAACCTGCTCCGTGAGCCTCCGCCTCTCTCTCTCTCTCTCTCTCTCTGCCTCTTACCTCTGTCTGTGGGCTGCAGGTGCTGCCAGGGTCTTGCTACAATGTAGGTCACAGATTCTTCCATATTCTTCCACCTGATCCATGGTGGGCTCCTGCCTGACCCAGTTGTCTTTCCATGGGCTGGAAGTGGGGTCTCTTTTTCCTCTATGGGCTGCAGGGGGGTACACTTCACCGTAGTATTCTCAATGGGTTGCAGGGCATTTTCTCTCAGCACCTTCTACCCTCTGCCTTTTTTACTGACCTTGGTGTCTGCAAAGTTTCTTACATCTTCTCACTCCCTTCTCCGGTGGCAAAATCTGGCTGTTTGCATTTTTCTATCTCTAAAATATGATTCCCAGAGGTGCTGATTGGCCTGGTCAGCCTTGTCAGCTAGAGATTTTGGCCTTGGGAGCCCAGCTAGTGTTTACTTTTTCAGAACTGAAAGAAGCTTCTAGATGCTTGTTAAAGAAGCCACCCTGCAAAACCACCACAATAATACCAAAATGTAAATGTACTCTGTGATTCTTCAGATAGAATTCTACCCATTTCTTGCTGAATTTTGATTCCCTCCTTGTTGTCCTGATTGTACTTTCAAAGGTGTTCCTCAAGTTGTTTTGAGGAGGAGTGCCAGATGAAGGTGGTTATGGTGGCTGCCATTTTTTGTCATGTCAGGTGACTGTTAACATTGTGTCCCTCTCTATACCAGTATTAAAATATTTCTTTAAGCTTCTTGGGTTTCTGTGATGACCATATTGACTATTTTACCTATCTACAGTATGCAACTTCATCTACTAGAGTTTCTTTTCACATATTTAATTCATGTAATCTAACAGGTAAATCAGCCTCATCCCAGTCATAGGGAAAATTATGAGGTAAGTTCTTATGGAAAATAAGGATGGCAAGGTACCAGAGAATAGCTAGCAATGGCAAATCCTGCTAGGTAATCCCAGTTTCTATGTTAAAATGACTAGCTAAGGAGAGTACTGTGTAAGATTTACCTTGACCTTAGTAAGACTTTTGACAGTCACCTGGTACCAAAACTGAAATGTGAATTAGGTGGAGGGACAACAAGTCACAGGACTACTCTTTGACCATCAAATTCAAAGGACAGAAATCAGTGCTTTAAAGTCCAACTGATAGTGAGCTCAGAGTGTCATGCTTGGGTCAGTACTGAGCTGACACCGTGTAATGTCTTCATCAATGGTCTGTAATGTGGAAAAAAATAGATTGTTGTTACATCTGTGAACAAAACCAAACTGGGGAAAATGGCTTGTGCTTTTCACAGCAGAGTGCTTTTGCTAAGAAGGATTCGACTAGATGGATGGTTGGACTATTTGTGCAAAATTTTCTTTATAGGGACCTTAGCTGGATGTCAATTTTACACCAAAATAGATAAAAATATTTGAATGAGGCAATGCATGAAATTATGGACTTTTGAAGAGTTTTTAGCCTTGACCTTTAGTTGTCTACATTACTATTTCATATAAATTCTACTTATTACTGAAAAAAAAAATTAAAAGTATGGAAATGTAAAAATCCCTCGCATTTTTGTTAACTAACAAGACAGATACCAAAGTCCCAAGAAACTCTACTAAAACATAAGAGGGGTCATAAACCTCTTTGAGTAGAAGATTTCTTCAAATCACCCAAAATATTATAAGACATCTTTTTGGTTTCTTTGTTTGCTTGTTTGCTTACTTGAATGCTTTAATTTTTATTATATTTTGGATGGAGAGAGAGAGAGGTTGTAAGCAGGAATAATAAGAGAAAGAATATTTTCTTTTTCTAGTACCTTAGGAGCTGACACAAAGCACTTGTCCATAAAAAACTCAGCAAATGGAGATGCTCTGAAAACACTTAAGGAGACAATATGTTCCTTGTTATTGAAATTTCTTCAGAGAAAAAGAAACATAAATTATTCAGAAAGCTCCTAAGGTTTGGAACAAGTTGTTTATAAACCAGTCATGACCATGAGAAAATAAATGTGAATCTAACAGTTCTCAAACACTATTTATTCTACAGTAAGTTAAAGGTCTAACTTGAATGATAGTTGACTAAATAGACATACAGTTAAGACCAGTTGTCAAGGTAAAAAATGTGGAAATGCATGGATTTTTCACAATTAACAGAAAACAACCTCAGTTAAAAGAGCAAATATTGTGATATACATAATTTAAATTTACTCTATTTGCCAGTATAAAACTTTAATTTGTAACATCTTATATAATAATTAACTGAAATTTTTTTCCCAAAAAGTATAAAAGAATGAAATAGTTCGGCCAACTGAACATATTGATTTATGCTTATGAATGTTAATCTTGCACTTCAGTCAAGTAACCTATGTGAACTTCCGTGTAAAACAGCTGAATGTCTTAATGATGCTAAATGCACAGTGTTTTTATTAATAGGTATTCTCTCTTCCTTCACATTGTTTCCTAAATGCTTTTATCTTGTATCACTTTATACATGGAGCTCTTTGGGGTACAGAAGGACCAGTAGAGTTCCTCTGTCTGCATGAGGGTTGTCTTGGTTCTCAGAATTGTTTTGCTTCTTAATTATTTTAAGCATTTTCTAATTTTTATTCATTCAATATGATAGATTGAGGTCTGATTTTGCTAGAGAAGGAAAATATATAAAGAGTATGGTCCTTTGTATTTGTTTTTGGGTCTGGAATATGCATTTTGTCATTTCTATGTACCATATAATATGTACTATTTCTTTATAATAAGTAATATGAATGGGCAACATGCCTATTTAGTGGAAAACCAGAGGTACAGTTATAATAAAGGTTGGTTGAAAAATAGTAATCAATAGCATAAAGGAACTATTTATTTTAAAAAGCTAATGTTTTCATTGAATAGTATTATGTTCAGGGATCCAAAAAACAATAACTTGTAATTTCCAGAGAGGGTTATAATATGATAAATTGTCAAGAAATAAAGCACCTCGATCATCACCGTTGTCTGCCAAGGACATAGTTTATCAATGTCACTACTATAATCACAGAGTGACTAAAGAAATTATACTCATACTTGTTCCTAGAAAACTCATATTTGATGGCAAATAATTGAGGATCCTCTTGAGGGTTGTCTAACAGATTATCCAGAAAATATTATAAAAGTTTTTAAATTAAAGGTCTCATATTAGAATCTTGCCTTCCATTTGTCCTTGTTTACCTCTTGATGGTATTCTTCAAAAAACTAGAGTTTTGGTATAGAATATAAGTCAAAGTACACGTGTGTTCTTACCCCTTCTGTCTTCCACAGGCTCTTGTTTTTGATACATGACTCCAAGGAAACTTTAGGTAACTAAGAAGACATAAATATATATCAAGTTAAACCTATAAAAAACTACAGAAAAAAGGACATACTTTTTCTACTTTGAACTACACATAAAATTAGCAGTAAGATAATATTCTGATTTGTTCAGTTTTTCAGTATTAATTTTTACAATTTTGTTTTGTGTCCCATTCACATTAATATAAAGCTGTAGGTTTTGTTGATTTTTTGTGGGGTTTTTTGGGGTTTTTTTTGTTTTTTTTTAATGTAGCATGGTACAATACAAAGGAAACTTTAAAAGTATGTATGTATGTACTCCATGAAAGAGTATGCCATTGCAATGAACATTTGATCTATAAAACATTACACACTGGACTCAAAAACAGGAATCTATCACTCAAAGTGCATTGAAAATATATTTAAGAATGGACTGGCTTCAAGACACTGGAAAAAATAAAAAGGATTTGAATGATGATAAAATCTGAAATATACTATGGGTCACATCCAAACAAGAAAGCACAGCAGGAAGTAGCCCATATTAGTAGATTACATGTCACATTTTAGATTTCCATACCAAAGCAAATGTTTAGAATTAGTCAGGTTTTCATACTTTGCTGACTATAAAGGGAATGCAAATTATTTAGTGTGTAAAATATAACCTCTCATTTAGAAGGATGGAAGGATGGTAAGATGGAAGAATTGAAGCATGTAAGGAAGGAAAATAAAGAGGAAGGAAAACAGGGGATTCAGTACTTGAAAAAAAAGGGCAATAAACTTCCTTGCGACACATATATCACATATGTGGATCTTAAGTGAATGGTTTTCTCTGTGACATTGGTAACAATTAAGAAATTTAAACTATTGCTCACAGCCCTTTGAATGAAATAATTTCAACATTTTCTTTCAGCTACTGTTAAGTAAATAGACTCAGTCACAATCATGTTATACGTCAATGTGTTCCTGTCCTGTCTTTGTCTTAGACAAAAACTGATACATTGCATTTGGAGCCAAAATGTTTAACTGAAGTTTTTATTAAAGAATCTTTTAAATCATAAAATCTTTTTAATTTCATTTTTACAATATATATTTAAATAATAGTGTAATACGTTGCATAAATCTTGCATCTTAAACCAATGTTAGGTTACTTAATTGAACAAACTTTTATGTACCTGTAAAATGGTTATAGTGAGAAGGGATGGTGAGACTACAGAAATCAAAGTGTTAAAGTGTCAAAGATTTCTGGTTTAAGGGACAATTGTGCTCTATCAGAATGACAGCTGGAGACTAGACTTGATACCTAACAGTGACTAAAATTATGACGGGCATGCAAGTTCAAGAAAATTTTAATTTTTACGCAGAAAATTGGGAGCTCAATTTGATTGTCCATGCATTGGAGCCTTGTGGATTTTGAGGTGGCAAAGAATGTTATTACTGCCCTCCAGCTGCCATCCCCAAAACCACACCATCTCCAGCATATCCTTTGTCATATCTACTAGTTAGTGGATATCTTTGCTGTCCCATAGCATCTAGCGTGACACTAGACATAAGGTATTGACCTAAAAAATTCCAGCATGAATATTCTGATATAGTGGACAAGAATTTCTTAAGCAGAATGGATATTAATGATCTAAAGAAGATCATATATACCTATCTTTTTTTAATTATCATTTTTTTAATCTTCTGTATGAGAAATAGTTCTCCAGTCACATAGAAAAAAAAAAATTCTTTAGAAAAATATATGAGATACCGGATGCCAGAAAAGAGAATAGACAAGAGATGGAAAAATACTTCTCACACAAATAATTTTTCCTTGTCTATTTTTTTTTCTTCTGTCTGAATTTAATCTAGCATGACACCACATATCACTAGACCGTCTAGCCCACTTGCAGTATTGGTCAAATTTATCTTGGTAATGCAACCATGAAATTTTAAATTCCTCTGTAACTGTTGTATCCACAGTGAACTTGAAAACATAGTGTTTAGAGTAAAATTTAAATGAATTCATAGAATCTTAGAATGTGTTATGATGGAAGGGACCTTTAAAGGTCATCTGTTCCAACTGCCCTGCAGTAAGCAGGGGCACCTTTAAGTAGACCAGATTGCTTAGAGCTTCATGAAGCCTGATCTTGAATGCCTCCAGGGATGGGGTTTCCACCACTTCTCTAGACAATCTGTTCCAGTGTTTCACCACCATCATAGTGAAGAACTTCTTCCTGATGTCTAATCTAAACCTGCCGTACTCTAGTTTGAAACTATTGCCCCTCATCCTGTCACTACATGCCCTTGCAAACAGTCCTTCCCCAGCTTTCCTGTAGGTCCCCCTTCAGGTACTGGATGGCTGCTACGAGGTCTGTCATTGATCCTTCTCTTCTCCAGACTGACAAGCCCAATTGTCTCAGTCTGTCTTCATAGGAGAGGTGTTCTAACTCTCTGATCATCATTGTAGTCCTTCTCTGGACCTGCTACAAAAGGTCTTGTGCTGAGGGCTCCAGAGCTGGACACAGTACTCTAGATGGAGTCTCACCAGAGCAGAGCGGGAGAATCACCTCTCTCGATCTGCTGGCTACATTTGCAGATGAAAAATTACTGTTAGGTTGCCTAGACAGCAAAATTAACTCTAAATAACTAGTGACGCTATTTATATATAGTGGGTTACTTATTAATAGTATGGCAATCATAAGTCATCTTCAAATAAATTTACATTTTAACATGTCTCATGGAAACTATAGTAACTTTCTGACTATGAAGAACATAATTTAATACAATATATATCCTAGATAGTTGGGGTTTAGTAGCTCCTGATTGCTATGAGCAACAACTAAAAGATCCAAAGAGACCACATTTAGAAAAAAAATATTCTGAAGCTAAATCAGGGTAGAAACAATATGACACCGATTTTCAGCAACTGACCTAATCGTCATGGATCTCAGTATAGCTAAATTACAGAGGTGGTTGCAACACACTTTAATTGCATGATTGATACAGTCTTCAAAAGAAGTCTCAGAATTTACAATGACTCCAGGGTCATAAACATTGTACAAGAGATAAAGAGAACAAAATAAAACCTTTGCAGATTACACCTGAGGCCTTTTGCATTGGTAAGCTAATCAATAGGAGCTTGCAAAATCAGGACAGCAGCAAATGCACAGAAAATCACTTGTGCTGGAGAGAGGAGGATCCTGCAAAAGTCAGAGCCTGGGAAATAAAATGATAACATTGTAACCGGGAAAAAAAACCCAAACCAAAACCAAAGTAGTCTTTTTTTAAAATCTGATTTCATTTTGTTCTGTCCATTACTCCTTGTATTGCTTTCCAGTTCTACCTTGCCCTAGCACTAAAGAGGAAATTTCCCCTCTGGAAGCTTTTTTATCTGTTATGAACAGCATCAGAACTCCTTTTGGTATTTTTCCTCTGAGGGTAAGAAGTATATAAAATAAAGATAGTTTTGTTTTCCACTCTGACTGTATTACTGCACTTGAGGGGAAATTTGTCTTTATAAAAGGTTTTATGACATTTCAGTACAATGCAATATGGTAACACTCGATACCTTTCATTTGGTTTTATTGTTCTTCCTTTTGCATTGGATTTATATTTTATAAAGTTATGAAGGGACAGGAAACCATAATTACTGTCCCTGTATTTTCTTTTCCAGAAGATAATTGAAAAAAAGTAAAATTTAAAAAAAAATTGTGATTTTTTTTTTTATAAACCACCTGCTTTTTTTCCCTCTCTACACAGGTTCTCTCCTTTAAATTATATTCATTTCAGAGATGTGTAATTGTAAAAGATCTTTCTACATTAAAAGTAAAGGTGCATGCAAAGAGAAAATAAACTATTGAAGAAATATTAAAGGTATTACCCAAAGATATTACTGAACTACAGTTTTATTTCAGAATACTAAAAATGTTTTACAGTGTTTGGTCCTCGAAGATACTAACTATAGCTCATGTAGATGAAAAATCCTTTGAAAGACCTTTAAAGTAAAAAAAAAAACAAAACAACTTTTTTAACATTTTGTTTCTATTATTTAATCATTAATGGGATATCTGTCATTACTAACAGTAAGCTTTAAGCAGCTTTTAGAAATTAAATCTAGCCTTAATTATTTCTTGAAAAGCTTTTTTTTTCTTTCAGCTTTTTATTTTTTAGGGGTTTTTATTTTTAGGCTTTTTTTATTCCTGGAATACTATATGCAAATTTGCACTCAAGATGCTTACTGGAATACCTTAAAATCCCTAAAATGCATATTAAAATTCTTAGTATGATTCCCTAAAATCTTGGGATGTGTTTAGATACATATCACTGGATTATTTTAGTTTAAAATCATAATATAGTTGAATGAGTAACTCTGTTAAACACTACTATTACCTAATGGGAGTCAATATGTATCTGTCTCCCTTCACTGAAAGTGGAAAAGTTCTGGTTATGCGCTCTTTTATATACAGTTTTTATAATTATTTTTATGATAAAAGACAGGTTTTTCCATCTTTCAGACTTATTATCCTATACCACTGCTGTCATTTTGTCCCCATGACAGAAATGTTGAAAACATACAACAGATATTTTTCATTTAATTCCATGATGATGACCACAACCATCTGTATGACTAGGAAATCCTAGAGTACATAATATCATACAGCCTCTCAAGGTGCAATACATCAATCTAGAAACTTCATAGGTTGAGTTATAACTGAGCTTGAATTCCCGCAGGTTATTTTTGCTACTATCTCTATATAGTAATTGAGATACAACAGTGATGATGCTGATATTGGAACAAAAAGTGAAGGTTTGGATTGTCCCTTTAGTTTCTCATTGTTTCAATTAAATACTTCATTTTGGATTAAGTATCCTCTTTTAAGTAAAAAAAAAAAAAGCCTGACAAATCCAAAATAAAATAAACAGTCGGGAAGGAATAATATACTCATTTAGAAGTTCTGTTAGCAAACAGAAGCACTAATCTGAATCAAGGACGAACACTTCTCAGTGTTCAGTGTACTCAATTCTGAAAGACCTACCGATGCAAATAGCACATGTGCTTCTGGGAAAAGTTCCTTTGAGTTTTTCTACTTTTCCTTTTTTTTCTCTGCAGGTATCTTCTTGGTAATCTGATATTTACACCACAGAGGAACAACAGATTGCTGAGCGGTATAAACTGTGTAATTGCTAAACACAAATTTCCCATAATTTAAGAAGAAGAAAGCATATTTTTTTAATGACTAAACTTTATTCAGTTTTCTATTGTTTACTGAGAGCATAGCTAAACAGTTTCCTGTTTCTTTGTTGTAGAGCATGGGAACACTAAGAGAAGTTGTGTAAGATCAAGATTTTTGTAGTCATTCTGTTAACCTTGAAAACCAAGTTTCGGATCTATCTACTGGTTAAAAATTCTGTTCTACAAACAGATTACTAAGTAAGTTTTTTTAAAGGAGAAGCTTTATCATTCTGATGAAATGCGCCTATCAGATTAAGTCAGTCATGAATAGTTGCATGATGCCTCGAGTAATTCCAAAGATAGTTGAGAAAATTAAACATACTTTTTTTTTTCCTCTTAATGCAGTCTGTAGTAACTAAAGGAATTAGTCAGTGAATAAGACATTTCAGAAAATGGTTATTCTACTGATTTAAGTGAAAGAAAAATTAGGAGAATATTCAGTCCAATTGCCAACAGAACTATTTTTAGGTCCAAGTTCTGCTTGCTCATGTCTCTCATTGACTTAATATGAATATGGAGTTGGCTCTTGAGTTGATTTTAATGCAGATGCAAAAATGCCAGGATTTTTCTTTTCCTAGACTTTCCCATCAGAATTTCTTTTCTGAAGTTTTCAGTTATTTAAAAAAAAATAAAATAAGAAAAATGTTGATGGTGGATGCCATCTGCCACTAAGAATACTTTGAGACATCAACTGTGCCAGGAATTTATGGTGGACTATTATGAAAGTCTTTGAGAAGCATAATTAGAAGGATATACATGGATTTCTTTAGCATTGGAGACCTGATCCCAGGAAATGCTGCTTTGGACATAATTTGGAGTAAAATGAAAATGTTCAAAAATAAATATTTTAATCACTGCAAATTACAGAAATTCTTTATTTTTGTCTTTTAACTTTTGTTGTTAAACAGCACTGGAAACAAAATGACAGCAACAAAACTCATTATCCTTATATTTTGCTCCTTTCTCTAATACTGACAGTCCAAAATATAAGCCATTAACTTGTGGCCTTGTGCTGCTAATCATCCCCCAACAAGCCAGCATGGAGGATCCTTTCACTTGAGCAAATATCTTTCACTATCTGTGGAAATAGCCATGAATTTTATAATCTGTGAGGATTAAATATCAGGATATATTCTTCTCCTTTAAATATCCTATATATTTAAAAATATTATTATTACAAATGATAATTTGGAATAGTGGATATTTGGATAATTGTTAATATGTTTTCTTTTATCTGAATAATCACTAGAATTGTTTTATCTATATAATTTTTAAGTCTCATTGAGAGAAAAGCTGTAAAAGATACACGTAAGGCATCATTTAATTAAACTAAAATGCAAACCAGAATGTTAAAGTAAGCTGTCATAAACAATCATACATTTATTTACACTAGACCAAAGAAGAAAGTGTAGAGTTTTATATTCACAACGTTGACAAACATATACTCATAATACATTTCCCTGGCTAAGGATTAACTGCGGTTTTGAGGAAAAACAAATATGCAAAATCAAACATCATGTTCTTAGCCTTGCTAATACCTTTGCTAGTTTTAACAGTGTTCCTTTCTGAATGATAAATGCTTGTATAAAGCACTGCATGGTCCAATCCCCTTGCCATTATTGTAAACAGCAGGTATCTCATTGACCAGAACAAAGTTAGGATTTGTGCCATTATCTTAGAGATGTTTTCATATCAATGAATACACACTAAATAATTATAGA
>VXBZ01002901.1:187652-216915 GCA_013399135.1 Heliornis fulica
GAAGGAAAGGGGGAGGGGAAAGCAGTATGGTGTGTTGCATATTCTCCTTAGAAGGTATAAACCATATGCCAAGCTGTGGAAAGTGTTCTTTGAGTAGCAACATCTAGCTGTTTTGCATGTTCCAGGGGAAGAGTGCTGGCAGACTCCAAATTGTCCCTAGGGCTGTCATATGTTAAACAAGCTTACAGCCTTGTTTATGCTTTTAGATGCTAGAGGCATGATTCTGATCCTATTTTTTTTTTGGTTGGGTTTTTTCCAGGTACAACTCCACGATCTGCAGTGGAACTGCTACTCATTTTCTACTGTATGTAAGAAAAGAGATACTGGCCTTATATTTACTTTGGCTTTCTTTACCTGTATATATATACAGATTTCATAGGGGTTTTCTGTGCATCTTTTGTTAACCCTTTATAATTTTCTCCCATTCATGTCAGTTAATATGGAGTCCTAGAATATGTTTTTCTGATGGGCATGCACTTTTA
This sequence comes from Heliornis fulica, assembly GCA_013399135.1. Taxonomy (NCBI): domain Eukaryota; kingdom Metazoa; phylum Chordata; class Aves; order Gruiformes; family Heliornithidae; genus Heliornis; species Heliornis fulica. The sequence continues at coordinate 188,135 of VXBZ01002901.1, forward strand.
AACCATTTATTTTGGAAAAGGTATTACAAAAAATATAAACTCCTTGTTTGAAGGGAAGCTGCATTCTTTCACAGCAGATGATTACACATTGCTTCATTTTCTGAGATGGTAGATTATGTCTATTCATCAGTGTCAGTACATACAGTCTTCTGAATATTCCTGTAATTTGTAACAACATTGCCATCTAGTTAGATTCATGGTTCCTTTATACTGAGATGCAAGGTGTATGTTTAAAGATAGTATCTGATGAAGAATTCACTGAGTAATTTAGGCATTATGAATTTGCATTTTTTCTTCTAACACTATGCTTAGGAACAAATATGTACACTCACACTCATACCCACAGTAAAGCCACATTCTCATCTTGTGCACTCAGTGAATTGCTAAGCAAATCCACTTCACTCCAAGCCTACCATACATCACATTTAGCCAGTAGGCACTTTCATGCAACTAAAATTAATAGTATTTGCATACAAAGGCAAGAGCTCTGTGATTAACTGCCAACCTAGCTGATGTGTCATCAAGCTTTCAGTTTGATATTCAAATCAGCCTTGTACAGTTAAGCAGGTATTTCCCACCAAAGGTCCTTGTTAACAGAGGATTTTTTGTCCAATTCTAACTATAACTTTTCTATTTTTGTGATATCTCATTTAAAGTATGATTATTGCTCTCCATACAAGAGACTATGCATAATAAGTAGAGTGAATAGGCCACCTGCTTGCATTAACACATCCTTTCCCTTCGCTTCAAGGTTTGAGAAGGAAACAAATTTTTTCCGTGCCTTTCAGATCTCCAACTGCAAGCAAAGAATGTATTTCAGAAGTCACAAAATACCAATAACTGCCTGTATCATTTCCTACCATCGTCTGGTTTTCTTTTTAGCCATTATCATGGTGTCAGTGAACCATATTTTCAGCACTTTCCCGTGTTAACTACGTGATAGGCTATTTCCTTGTATCTACAAATCAGGTTATGGTCTGCTTTAATTTGTTATGCCAAAGATTATATCCATGTCAACATTTCATTAACTGGAAAATTAAAAGAGGACCAACTGGATCACCGTCTTTCTGTTTTGTTTCAGCATAATAACACTTTGCACTCAAGTTTCTGTTTTCAAGTCCCCCTGACCTTCATGATGCCCATATGACCCATAATCTTCCATATACATTTTTAAAAGTAAGTAACAACCTAAACATTGTTTATCTTAGTGGACTAATTTTATGCACTGGGAAAACTCTGCTAGTCACTATGTTATTCTTGCAGAGGTGAGCACCTGAAACTCTAGAGACCTTTAATTATGTCTTTTTTTCTTTGTTTTATGATGCCGTATGTACTCCCGTCTGTTTCTCAGTAAAAACAGGTTTACCACTTGCATGCCTCACCCATACTAATTCCTCCACTAACCAGCTTCCTCTTTATCAATACTCTAATATTAAGATTTTGTAGAAATTAACGTCCTTTGAATCACAAATAACCACCAGTGTAGTTTTATAAAACATGTTTTTATAAGTAAATTAACCGTGAGGTTTTTTATTTGCTCTTGGGGAATTAATTAGCTGTGCATCTTTTTCCTGTGGGAAAAAGTACTGATACTGAACTAGTCATATTGTTGTCTTGACTTCAGTTTTAACCAGAGGATTTTCTTCTACAGTTTGTATTCCTCATCCAGAATTCAATTAAGGTCAGGTAGTACATCTGGGTTCTGAAGCCCAAACTCCAATTTAAGAACTGCTGCCAAACAACCATAATAATCAAAGCCACTTAAAACAGCAATCTGCAAGCCAGCATGGTGGCTCTGAAGATTATTACTCCAGTCTGTTAGACAATCTGTTCACGAGGACTTTGGTTTAAGCCCTGGCATCACTTATTTGTCTGCACTTTGCTCTTGATTCTGAGCCATGAGTTCTTGACTGCTCTTCCAGAGGGAAACGGGAAGGAGATGAAAAGGAAGTTTTATAAATGTTTTAATTGAACTGAAGGTAAAAAAAAAAAAAGTCCGAATTTTTTTTCTGGATAAATTATATTTAAAGCAAAAAAACCCCTAAACCCTACAGAATTTGATGATAGAAAATTGATGATAAAAATTCATAATTTTCTAAAAGAAATTACTGGGGGGCTTTATTTGTTTGTTGGGTATTTTTTTCCCAAGGTGATAATAAAGCTTGTTTAACTTACACTTGGGTTACTCTCATCGGTCATAAGAGTTTTTTCAAATAATTTTTGATCAAAAGTTGTAGACAGAAAAAGATAACCAAAGAACAGAAACCGCTTTTTTATTCAACACTCTTGGTTACAATGTTCCTTTCACATTGATACTAAGTAAGATTCATTTCTTTATCAAAGGTGATGCCTTAGACCAATTCTTTTCGGTATCCCATAGAATATAAACTGTTTAGCAAACTATAAGGATCTGTTGAGACAGTTATTTACTCTGCATGTGGCCAGTCTAAATTTATGAGTGTTTCTAGAGCATACATACTATGCATATATACATACACTCATATATGGAAATGCATATATATACACGCATGCACTTATAGATATATTCAACCGTGCCAGGGAACTAGCTCTGTAGACCATCTGGATATCAATGCTGAGATCTTGCAGAGCCTCTGATCTACTGAATTCAAAAACTATATGGTATTTCAATTACTTTCATGATCACAACTTTAGAAGTTGCATTTTTTTCTTCTTCAGAAAGCATCAGGATTGTCAAAGAGTCAGAAATCAGCTATTGCTGATTTCAAATATAACAAAAAATTATTGTCTAAGTTCAGGGAATTTAGAGAAGGCAAAATCAGGATGACCCTAGGAAGAATCCCAGGACAATTTGTTTGTCGTCTTGGATAGATGGAGGTTTCTTAGATCTCCAGGACCCATCTATATAGGTCATCCCACCTCTCCCCTACAGTTCTGTGATTCTGTTATTCTGTATTTTTTGTGATGATAAAATAAAAGAAATAATCAAATTCAGCACAAGATTATACCTATAAAAACTCAGGTACATTGATTAAATTTTGATTTCTAGCTGAAGATTTCCAATGCTATGGTCTTTAGCTAAAGTGTCTGAAAGAAGGAAACCTCTTCCAACATAGTATAACAATAAGCACACCAGTGTGTGTAGGCAGAAGTAGGTGTATTAATATGCTATCAAATAAAAGACCTAGTTATATGGGCACTATGGTTCTACTCACTGTATTAGTTACATATGGCAATCCATAATCTTTCTCCTGTTTCCTTTAAAATTTCTGTGGTTGACTTTGTTAGAGGATACTTTCCGTGATAGATTTGGTCCAAAACAGTGTAAAATGTTTTGGACCAAACAAACAAAAGAACCCACCACATGCTTGTCTTTGGCACACAGTATTGTCATTTGATAAGCTGAAAAGACAAGTAGAAAAGAGTGGAAGAGAGACAGAGAATAGGGAGAGGGGAGAGTTTAAATGCATACAGTTTTGTAAATCTTCTCTTTTTAGTATACCATACAAGGAAGGAAACAGGTTCTTGGAGTACAACAATCACCATCATCAAGACCATAAATCCATGTTTAGGTCACTGAGAACACTGGCAGTACTATGTCGCCTGCAATTTTAATAAAGTTAAAACCTGTTTCTAAAGCACTCCAGTGATTCCTCTTTTCAAAACGAGTGTTTTTCCTGATTTAATAAAAAGACTTTGAGTGGACACCAAATAAAAAGCTATTCTAAGACCTGCAAAAGTAAGTTATGACCCAAGCAGTGAACATAAGAAGCTGTACACAGAGTTGCTGACACTCCCGTGTTTCTGCTAGAGCACCCAAACGGTGCAGTAACTGAAGCATAGGATTCCTCTGGTTTAGCTCTCTCGATCAGAGCAATAAATTGCTGCAGTGTAAACTTAGCCTGGGATCACACTACAGCAGGAGGGTACTTTATGATAGAGTTAAGAGCTAGTTCATAGACAATTTCTGTGCAGAAGTGTGGGAACTACATCAGAATGTAGATATGTGTTTTAACATGAAGTTTTGCCATCCTGTGGAAGTGCAGGGAAGACAGAAGACGACCCCCTTTGCTATGCAAATCAAGATATTTTTGAGAAAATTAGTGGATCCAAACATTTAAGCCAAAGATTTCAGCTCAGGCTATGCTGCAGTAGATGTACTTCATAGCAAAGTTGACAGTGGGGAGACTCAAAAAACTTGTACAAGAGCTATGAAGCAAATAATTTGGCTAGAAATTTGGGCCCATTCAATACTCCCAGGGACACTGCAAAAAGCTAGGCCCAGGTGAACCTAATGAGGTTTAATGCTGCAAAGTGCAAGGTCTTACACTTGGGCCAGATGAATGCCAGACATATATACAGGCTGGGAGAAGAGCTCCTTGAGAGTAGCCCTGCTGAGAAGGACCTGGGGATCCTGGTGGATGAGAAACTGAACACGAGCCGGTAGTGTGCTCTGGCAGCTCAGAAGGCCAATGGCATCCTGGGCTCCATCAGAAGATGGGTGGCCAGCAGAGACAGGGAGAGGATTGTCCCTCTCTATTGCCCTTGTGAGGCCCCATCTGGAGTAGTCTGCCAAGATCTGGGGCTCCCAATTCAAGAAAGATGTGGAGCTGTTGGAGAGGGTTCAGAGGAGGGCCATGAAAATGATCAGGGGGCTGGACCACCTCCCCTATTAGGACAAGCTGGGGGAGCTGAGCTTTTTCAGCCAGTACTTAAAGGGGGCATATAGACAGGAGGGGAATCGGATTTTTACAAGGGTAGATAACGGTAGGACAAGGGGGAATGGATTTAAGCTAAAGAAGGAAGGTTTAAGTTAGATATCAGGGGAAGTTCTTCATGGAGTGGTGAGGTGCTGTAATAGACTGCACAGAGAGGTGGTGGATCCCCTGTGGCAGGGGAGTTGGAACTCAATGATCCTTGGGGTCCCTTCCAACCTGGACCATTTGGTTATTCTGTGAATATTGTAGGTAGTTATATAAGTAGTTTGCATCATTAAATACAAGGCACCCATAGGATTTCCATTTAATCTTCACTCATTCAGTATTGACCTCACAGCTTTCTGGAAGGCAGGCAATGTTAAAAAAAAACAACTCTGAATTTTCTTTAAGTGCTGTGCTGCATCTGCACAACACTGCAGATGCAACATCTGGGTCCTCAAAAACTTAATAGCATACTCCTGGTCAAAGTGGAGTTATGGCTTCCCATCATAAATACCTCCCATATAAATGCAGACTGTTACCTTCATCTCTCAGTTTAGCCAAACCACCACAAAAAACCCTGCCTCTTATTGTTGAGGTTTATTTTCCCTCTTTACAAATACTTCGTCACCTGACAGCTACCAGAATGATTTTCACAGCATCAGTGGCTACATCTGTACCATAAAATTTGTTCTAGAATTTCCTCTGGAAGTAAGGCTAACTGGTACATAACAGCCCCTGTCAGTAATTTTAAGTTTTGTTATTTTCCAAAACAGAGTGAAGAGCTTCAAACTATCTACTTTAACTGCTCCCTTGTCTCTGTTAACTCCCAAACCTTGCCCAAGAATTGCACAGAAGACTGAATGCTTGCCTTGGTCACAAATACTTCAAAGGAACACTGTAAAAGTCAAGCAATGTAAGAAATTGATATTTATCCCTAGGAACATTCTCTGGCAGTATATATTTATTATTATTTTTAATAGCTTATCTAGACAATTAAAAAAAATCCTAAAGTTTTGAGCTTAAAAAATTATTTAAATTAGCCTTGTTAAGGAATGCTAATTAGGAACCAGTTATCAGGAACCAATTTTAAGATTGTGACATTTCCATAATTTTAAACTTTTAAGAGACTTGCAAACAATTCTTAAGCTTTCACCTTGTTATTTCCATGTTCTCTGACAATATTTAGAAGTTGACAGTTCTTAGTTTTAGCATTTTTTCTCTTGAGTTATGTCTAAAATGGAGATGTGAGACTACTCTTCTACTCAGTGTTTACACGATGTATAGCTTACTTCCATTATAAGGACGAGACCTTAGACTGTACCTTTACTTTTTTTCCCACCTACAAAAGGAAAGCACATACTAAATAAGAACTGTGATGCTTTCAGATCCTAGTTTCAATCTACAAGCACTGACAATTTCAACCTGCATGCACAGATATAACTTTAAGAATATAGCGAATCAAAGCTATTCTCCTTGCTGAACAGTTGTAAGCTTTTAAAATAACTTTTTTCTTACCAGAAATCTTCTGCAAATGAGTGTGAAGAGCTGAAAAATGTCAAATTCTCATCAGCTATTGTAGGGTTTTCCTTTAAAATAAAAGAAAACAAAAAAGAAAAGAAGAAATACCAATATTATAGATATTTTAGACCAGATACTATTAAGAAAGTAGAAGAAAAAGGGTCATAGAGAAGCTAAATATATGGGGAAACAAAAGGAAAACCCAAAATAAATTAAAACAGAACCATATCTCCTGTCACAGCAAAAAGTGTATTTCATGGTCTTTAAAATACGACTAATTTGGAATTTGGACCAAACAATGGAAGACAGAAAGAGTCCAAGTTCAAGAACAGCTCAGAAAAAAATCAAGATGTTAAGAAGCAGATGTAAGCTAAAAATAAAACCAGTTTGAGCAAAGACAGATCCATGTTTGTGGCATTGCAGAAAATAGGCAGTTGTTTCATTTGCCCTACAGCAACCTCCTCGTAATGACACTGGATACCTGCCAGTCTCTAATTATCCTTACGCCAATAATTTTAAATTGCTGCTTCTTTCAACCTAATGTCTTATTTTTAGCTCAAAGGCTACTTCAAGTTGACCATCTTATCAGAATGACATAAACTGATAATATAGTGTGCACCAACACTTTAAAGCTTAAAGGGGTCTTCGGGTATTAGGAAGAATCTTTTGTTTGTAAGGTGTAAGTAATGTATTTCATTATGAATTTACATGATGCATTAAATAGAAATAGATATTCTGGCATAGTTTGGGTTTTGTTTTTTTTTTTTTTATGTTTCTGTCACATTCCTAAGCAAAGGAAATTATAAAGAAGCTAAACTAAACACTAATAATTTGCATGTGTGTGTTTATATATGTATGTGCCTAGAAATAAAGAAGTACATCTATGTAGTCATTATCTATTACGTATGTTTCAGATGTTAAAGCAAGATGACACTGTACTGGTCATCTGTCCAGATAGTAATATAGAAATATATATACACAGAATGAGGCAAATTTTCAGCCTTGAAATGTTTATAACTTAAATAGTGATAGCAAGAAAAACAAAAGTAATCTAAAAAACCATCATCTACAATATTCAGTTGTGACTTCAACGTTGTTCAAATATTTTTCAAAGTGAAAGTCTGAGGAAACCCTATCGTGACAGGATAGTTCAGGACAATCAACTTTATACTTACAACAAAACCCTGAAATCACACACACGCTTTCAGAACTAAATTAATATATAATTGAGCAGAACAGTTATTCTTCTGTCTTTGCTAACCATAGTGGTATTAATAATACTGCTTTGTGCAGCCCTTCTTTAAAGCTGTACAACATCTGAGGTGAGATTCAGTAGCAAAATTTAAAGTGTAAGAGAAATCTCCTCAGAATTCTGAGTCACAAAACGAGAAGCTTTAACCCTGATTCAACATTATGCTGTTAAATTAGTACTTGTAGTAGGGTTTTTTTCCTACATTTTATATAAACTGTAAAGCGCATATGTGCACTCTTTTGTCTGAGTATTACCAGTGTTTCCTGTGCTTCCATAATACAGTGGATATTAGCTACAAGTGTGAAGACATTTCTAATTGCAAAGAACATTTTGTTCAACATTTTTTGTTAAATATGTTGCTTTGAGAGGTAAAGATGTAACAGGATAATATTACCTAGCAGCTAATACTTATTTAACTGATGCAAGCAGGCCCACAGACAAGCTAAAGAATTTAGTCCCAGATTGTCCTTTGTTGAAGATATTATATAAGAAACCGTTTAGAACTATTTTTGGGTTAGCACAGCATGTTTTTGGAGATGTTTTCATCCTAAAAATATAAAAGCATCACAATTGAAAATACTCTTGTGTGAGAGTATCTGCTGTGATAAGTGGACTGAGGGTTTCTAGCACCAAAAAAATCCTAAAATAATGCTGTTTGATAAAAATGTCTATAATTCAAGACAAACCAGACAGGGCTTTTGTGCCATAAGCCCTTCCTTTAGCTGAGTCACTGGCTGCATTGCAAACATATTGTATGGTGTTTAAATTTAAAATTATTACTTATCATAAAGATGACATAATGAAATAATAATAATTAAATTAAACAATAGCATCATAGTGTAGTTCTGTATTTTTTTCTTGAATATTCTCTTGCTAGAAACTATTTCCTTCTTAATTATAACAGTAATAAAACAAGCCCAGAAAACAACCCCTCTGTTACAGTATTCAGTTTCCATTGTGAGAGGATCATACACAGTAGGAGCTTCCATTAATGCATTTAACAACAAAAAGCCAAGATATTACTGACAGCTCCCATGATTCAATATTTTGAACATCCATTCAACTAACAGAAATGGAAACAGAATTTTTTGGATAAGTACATTTTGAACTAATTAAGAAATGTCTTCATTACCTTAGTTAATTTCCTCAAATAGACCAGCTATCAGTATTTCCAATCCATCACAAAAGATCCTACAGAACCTTGGTATCATGTTGCAAAATACATTTGCAGGATGCTGTCCTTGCAAAAAATCCATAAAGTGCAATTTAACTCCACTGAAGTAATTTATGCTTCTCCTTAGTAAAATCTGATGGAGAAGCAACTATTTTATACAGAGATAATGACTACAGAGCTAGTTGGGCCTTACTTCCTCATCTCCAAACATGGGATGTATCTCTTCCTTCAAGAGTTTGAATACACAGGAAGAAAATTACGTCTAGTGTTACCTACTTTTGAAGACCTATAACGCAGCAAAAGAAAAGCCAAAGGAGAGAGGCATGGGCTTGTATCCTTTTTTCTCCTAGTTGTTTGGATTGAGATTGGATTGAATGACTTTTACAGAGTAACAACATCCTGTGTATGGTTCACAAATTCGCTTTCTGTATTTCCTTACTCTTTCTTGAGTGTCAATCTTGACACTACTTTATGTTCACTTACATACTAGGCCTATGAACAACCCAAACCCAGCCAAAGCCCCCTTTTCGCATAGGGATAATTTACAAGAAATATAGTAGTATATGCTGCCTCCATCTCTTGAACCAGAAGAAGCCCTGAGTTTAGATGTCGAAGGTTAAATGCTGTATGTATAGCTGACTGGAATGATGCAGCGTTGCTGACTACACTATAAACCATGATGGAGTCGTGATGTTCAAATATCTTGGTGAAGACTTTCAACAGCAATTTCAGTGTTTTCCTAAGGTGGCTTAAGTAGCCTTGACAGCTTGCTTAAAGAGCAGCCGTTCTATTATTATTAAAGCAAACCCTCAAATGAACAAAACCTGGTATTGTTCCAAATCTAAAAGTGAATGAACAGTGACACCCAGTGGCCAGGTAAACATGCTATAAATAGCACTAATCGTTCCAGTGGAAGGCGTGGAGGCTGCCTAGATAAACCTCAATCGTTAGCCATCGTTAGCCATCGTTAGCTCAAGGCTACTCTGTTCCTAATTTTAGCAACATGGCATTAATTATATCTCCTCGTCGGGTGGTATGTTCAGTACAGATTTCTTGCTACTGTTTACTTTTTCTGACATCACGGGCAGTAGTATCCACAGACTGTAACTTTTGTATTAGAAATTAGAAAACAGAGTCAAAAGCATTTGGGATTCAATTAGTTACCGCTTCTGTGAGCGTGCACAGGTAATGTAGATGCCTGCCTTTTCAAACGGCTAATCTACAACGAGAAGAAAAGGACTGTAATGCAAATGAAGTACAGTGTATCTTTCACTCTGTGATGGTGTATTTTGTTTGTTTTCTGTGGAAAGGCTTTGGTGGCAGGGCAAATGCAATGGTAGATTACTGTGAGAAAACACCAGAAGCTGCCCCCATGTTAGACAGAGACAGCTTCAGCCAGCTCCAATACAGACCAGCTGCTGACCAAAGCTGAGCCATCTGTAAGATCAGTAGTGTCAGTGAGGTTAAAAAATAGGTAAGGGTAAAAAATAAAAATACACACACACAAAAAAANAAAAAAAAAAAAAAAAGTGGCCAGAAGCTGTGAGAGAGGAGTGAGAATATGAGAGAGGAACAACTGCAGACGTGAAGGTCCGTATAAAAGGAGGAGGCAGAGGTGCTCCAGGTACTAGAGAAGAGATTCCCCTGTAGCCTATGAAGAAGACGGTGGTGAAGCAGGCTGTTCCTCTGCAGTCCGTGGAGGCAGACAGGCTCTACCCCGTGGAGGGGTAGAGCAGACATCTGCCTGCAGCCCATTGATGCTCTATGCTGGAGCAGGTGGATATACCCTGAAGAAAGTTCCAGCCTATAAAGGACCAGGCTTCTGGCAGGAGCTGTGTACAGAGTGGCAATGAGGCCACAATGGAACAGGTTTTCTGGCAAGACTTGTGACCCTATGGGTAACCCACAATGGATCAGTCCATTCCTGAAGGACTGCATCCTGTGGCAAGGACCAAAGCTGGAGTTGTTCTTTAAGTACTGCAGTCCATGGGAAGGACTCACGATGGAGCAGTCAGTGAAGGACTGTTTATTCTGTGTGGGACCCCATGCTGGAACAGGGAAAGAGTGTGAAGAGGAAGAAGCAACAGAGACAACATGTGGTTCTGTGACTCCACTTACCATCCCCAGACACTGCTAAGGGGGAGGAGAGGAGGAGTTAGAAGTTGAGCTTGGCAATAAGGGAGGGGAGTGTGAAGGTTTCTCAGTTTTGTTTTATTTCTCCCTATCTTACTCTAATTGGCAATAAATTAAATTAGTTTTCCTGAAGTCTGATTTTCTTACAATACTGGTGAGTGATCTCCCTGTCCTTGTCTCAACCCATGAGCTTTTAATCATTATTTTCCTCCTCAGTCTTGGTAAGGAGAGGGAATGAGAGAGCAACTTGATGGGCACCTGACGGTCAGCCAAGGTCAACCCACCACAAGTATTCATGTAAATCTACCTCCTTACCACTTCTAAGTATCACAGAAGAGGGCCTGTTAATACAGAATCTTCCTCCACTTGCGTTTAACATACAGCATTTAATGTATTTGAAAGACAAGTCAAGAACAGAGCAGCAGTCACTCAAATACAGTAGTCGTAAGAGCATTGGAAGTGTGTTTTGAGAGGATGCCATTGCAATTTTCAGTCATTATGCAGGTGAAGTGAATCTCACTCTCAGAAATTAATGGCTGTTTCATTTAGAGGCCTTATTCTGACTATGTGTGTGTTAAACAAATGATTACAGGAGATTTTGTATCCTCTTATTAGTATTAGATCTAAGTATTATATCATTTTTTAAAAAAGCCGTTTTCACAGCAACTAACCTCCTGTGTAATTTCACAAATCTGACACTATAATTTTGCTACAGATCTGGTTTTTATAATGCAGGACTATCAGGCTGAGCATCTTGTAGATCAGTTTTCCATGAGGTCATTGATTTTTAAAGCAGAATAACAGGATGAATATTCAAAAGGCAGCTGAAAGGAAAACGCTGTACGAGATAAAAATGGAAATAATCGATTACATTAAATAAGAGTTTATTTATCTAGGATTGTGTGAGATTACAATAGATATTCCTCAGAATTTTAATTTTCTTTCAGGTTTCCTTCACTTTCATATCTTTCCCATTTGACTGAAGAGCCTGAAGTTTAAGAATAGCTCCTCTTAGTTTTAGAAGTACCTCCGTTGCATACAGTTCATATAGTCTATTTTTTTTCCTGAGAGGATTGAATAGGTTGATGCGTTCCACTGGTCTTTTCCAAATTATCATGAAAAACAGAACAGTTGTACTTTAGCTATTAGGAAATGTAACCTCTGAATCTATCCTTTTAATCAGTTTATTTAGATTCAACAAATCTTCAAAGATAATGTTCGGAAAAACTTCTGAACATCAGGCCTCTTTAAAAGACCATGTGTTGGATACCAAAAGACACTTGAGACCTCTCATCTTTTTGGAAATCCCTGATTTCTTTTCCTGATGATGGTTCGTTTTGCCAAAAGAAAAAGAGGACAAATAGCACAGGGAGAGTAGAATCCCTTATAGAAAGCTACAGAGAGCAGTTAAGCAAAGTAGCTCAGAAACCTCCTCTAGTTTGGTGCCAACAAATATCTAGATAATGAATTTGCCTCTGAGGAAATAGCACTTCCCTACTTCTTTCCTTGCCAATGAATCTGTGAAATTCAAAGGTGAAGGAATCACGGAGTACATTTATTCAAAGAGTACTGGAAGTACCTTTTCAGTGTGAGCTCTGCCTGGAGTCACAAAAAGAGCTGTGACTGCACCAGTCATACTAGTACTATTGTTATTTTTTTTCAGCTGTATGAGCAATTTCTTGAGGCTACAATTAGACCCTCCTAAAGAGAATCTGCAAGGCAGAACTTCCAGCACTGGTTTCCCATGTGCGTGTGTGTGTGTATGTATTATTCCAACACCTGTGCCAACGCAGTAACATTACGGAACACAGGGATGACAGCTAGCAAAGCAGACTGTGAGTTTTGTGATATTTAAGGATTTAGCAGTTCTTCACATTCAACTTAGTTCTTAGTGAGAACTGAGAAGTGTTTAATTTAAAACACTTTTATTTCTCTAAGCAAAATATAAATATAAACCCCTTGGTGATAGAGAGATGGATAGACACATTCGTGGCACTAATGTTTTCTTCCAACTTTTTGATAACAATACTGTTTTATGTTCTTGAATTTAATTCACAGTATATGTGTAATACTGTAGATTGAAATGAAGGGATTAGACCCTTGAGCAAGCCTTTGAAAAATGAATGATTCTAATAAAAGTGTTGAAATTTAAGATAAGGAAAGAAAATTAAAGAATTATCTTTGATAATCAATGTATATAGTTAAACCCAGCATCTGAAATCTTTAAAAGAGAAAGGTGCACACTTCAGTACAATTTTTTTTTTATAAATGACAAATTATACTCTTGAGGAAAAGTAAAAAATTGCAAGGCTAATTATTCAGTTAATGACACAAGGGTGCAATTCATAGGGCAGAAAGCCCAAAATGTCCTTTTTCTAATAATCTGAATTTCTACTTTTTGAACTAGAAAAGTATAGGGTTTTGTTTTATTTTGGTTTGTTTTGGTTTAAAATTTTTTCTTCGATGTACATGTCATAATTTTATATCAGGGTCTTTGTGATTTGTTTTTGCAGTAAAGCTATGTGCAACCTAGATATTCACCATGATTATTTTGTCTTTTCCACTGATCATAAGAGTCCAGCTCTGCAGTTCCTAGCAATGAAAAATTTTCTTCATCTACACTTGATGGAAATGTGCCCTGGAAAATCAACCTAAAAGGGCAAAAAAAGATACAATAAAGATATTAAAATGAGACTAGAATGGGTTGTTTTATTCCTAGTATTTTATAAATCCTGAACTTTGGTACACATTTTTCAAACAAGCAGCTTATATGAATCTGAAGAGTAGCTAAGAAGAGCTCTTCTGAGTAAGAGTTGATGGTTTGGACTCTCCATCTATCAGGCGTTACTGTGACTTTATGCATATTAAGTGTCCAAGTCTATTTTACTCAAAAAGAACTTATTTTTAAAACACACTTTTTAATCTCAAGCAGATGAATAAACTCAATGTATTGCAGGCTGTTAAGGTGATTAATTTTCAAGGAGAACAATTATGTAGCCATTTAATTTTGCACTTACCTATTACCACTGAAGTCACTGAAAATCATGTTAATTTTCATTTTAATAAAGCGTGCAAAAGCCATTGTAAAACATATTTATTCACTGTAAACCACCTTCAACTGTAAAACAGCTTGGTACTGAGGTAGTGGACTAAAACACATGCTTGCAATCGTTGTACAGTTTGTAAAGTAAAACACAATTGTTCATTATTGATTCACATTCTTTCTAACTGCTTATAAGTTTGAACAAATTCTCGCTTCTATCTCATGCTCATGATCCAAAAGATGAAAATATAGAATAATAAAAATCACATCTAACAAATGCGAAAAAGAAATTAAAAGTCAGTGGTTTAGAAGCAGATCTTAATGTAATGTGTTTGTTTTGAAAAGGAATTTTTTCTAAAGTTTTAATGTTTCACAAATAGCGGAAAATTATAGACAAGGATGTGAAGAAAAGCGTTGGGAACCTTGACCAAGAACATTAGCTCAGTTAACTTACTTCTACTTACTATAGTGTCCTCCTGAGTGTACCATGTTTCTGATTTACAGAAGTAGCTGACTGGAAACTCAATCCGAAGGACTAAACATTGTCCTTAAACTTCAGTTCAGGACATCTAGCTAGCCCTAGGCAGCTGCTAGCCTGACATGACATATTTACTTAAGAGCTTTCCTGGATCTTCTCCAATACTGAAGAAATTAACTTTCTAAAAACAAAAGACAGTACGTGTTTGAAACTGTAGAACAATGGCAGCATCTGGAAGAGTGAAAGAGCAATGAGGATATAATAGTAAGGTGTCATTATATTGGCTGATGGAACACACAGATTACAGGTTACAGACCTTTGCAAACTAGAAATAGAGGAGATATTTATTTATTAGCATTATATACTGAAGGAACACCTGATTGGCTGACAGGAAACTATTTGATGAAAGTTTTGGGAATCTCACATAATGGTCTAAAACTTTCTTAAATAAAGACATTGTATTGGAGCCTACTGTAAGGAATAATGGATACCACTCAGAAGTTTTTACTTTGTCTAGCAGCAAAAGGCAATGGTGCCCCTTTTTGCCCTCCCTTTTTACCATAACTCTGGAACAAATCAGTCAAAGGATCCAACACAATAACAGGATTGAAGGCATAAAAATATTGGACATCCTGGATAGAATTTCATTATACACTGTCGATGTCATTCTTTTCTTATCCAATCCGTATGAATCCCTTGGGGGCAGCAGCCAATGAATTAAAAAGTTTGAGGAAGTCTCACTGAAGAATCATAATCAAAGGAAGTTCAAGATTCAGTGCATCAAACTTTCAACAACAATATGTGAAGCCATACTAAATATGGGTTCATTTGGACTAAACATTCAATTGGGTACTTTTGAGTGCAATTACCGCATAGTACTGATAGTCATATGATCTCATTTTTGCTCAGCTATATAGGTCTATTGACCTTGAATAGCATAACTATATAATGGATATAATAATAAAACTACTAAGCTTTTAGGGAGAACTTTTCACCCAAGGATCGCAAAGCATTTTAGAAAGGAGGTCAGGATCATTATCTGCATTGGCTGGGGGAACAGGAGCCAAAGAAGAAAACAGACTTGACCAAAGTTGTCTAGCAGACCTGTGGCATAGCCAGGAAGAAAGATTTTGTGTTAAAGAGCCAGCATGAGGAGACAAATTAAAGCATAGGGAGATTAACTTTTTCTCCAATCTTTCTTTATTGCTCCATTTATAGTGATATTTGAAAGTGCTTCAGATGTCTATAAGTATATTTGGCAAGTCAATTAAATTATCTTAATTTCTTAGCTTTCAAAATTTCTACATCAATAGCAGCTTCATTACAATAAGCTAATAATACTACATTCAAAATCCTGTATATCAGCAGAAAAAGTTTCCTGCAGTTGCAACAATCAGCAAAAACCAAGAGTTTAAAGGTTTACAGTGTGGATGAATGAGTTATGAGAAAGAATGTGTCAGTAAAAGCTAAGGTGTAGCTGTTGGTTAATCTAAGTAGGCCTATCACGGGGGCCTGGCAGTGGGATGATGGGGTTCATTGGTGTTTGAACATCTGACTTGAAGTAAAAACTGAGACACCCTCTCTGACTCCAAAATATTTTTACTGAAACATGGTTCAGGGGCAAGGCTATGCAATTAGAAACTGAAATTGTGTTACTCCCAAATATTAGAAAATATAATCATATTTTTATTAATTTGAAATGACATGTGATACTTAAAACATAATTACAACAGAAAATGAGGCTGCTTGACTTGCAATGTAAAATAAAAAATAATTTTAATAGAAGAAAAAAATCAATTGCTCATATGTTTAGAGTTCAAATGAAAGTTGCTCCTCAAAATTATTTTGTGTGTTAGCCCCAAAATCAGTATTATGTTTTGATTTTTTTTCTTTTAGTATTGTAGATTTGCTAAGCTGTGGTTTTGTCAGTGAAAGTCTCAAAATAGAGTATTTTCTTTCAATATCACTGCAACATTTACCATTGAAATAGGGTATTATTTCAGCATAGAAATTGGATTAGTTAAAGACTACTTATTCAAAAAAGATGCTGAAAATCTCAATTTTGGTTTATTTGGTATCCATAGGTTCAAACCTCAACATACTTTTGAACACAATGAGCTGCTGTTGATCATTAATGGTCTATGCTTATATCTCCTGAAAAACTGTAAACCCACACTTATTCTTTCCTAAATGTCCTATAAACTGCTCTGCAGAAAAAAAAAAATTGTGGGAGAATTGGAAGAAATTATCATTAGACCCTGAAGACACCTTGGTCAATCAGCAGCTCTGGTTTGGGAGGCATCAAGAAGAACCCAAGCAGGCAAAGCTTGGAGGTGGTTCTTCATTGTAGTATTTCCCGCAGTGAAGATCAAGAGGTCTAAATGTCATGTTATGTTAAATTATAAACTACAATATTTAATTTTTCAGATAAAGAAATCATGAAGTCTTTTAGAGAAGATAGGGTAGAAGCAATAGTTCATATTACTTTAGCCATGTGCACTGTGACCATGCAATGTGTTTTTTATTTTCCAGGCTGAGTTCCAACCACCTCAGAGGACTTCTGAGTTGTCTCAAACTCAGCACAGACCTAGTTATTTAATTTATACCATCTCTGGAACTCACTCTCTACTCCTTGTTACTTGTTGAAGTTACTACACAACCTGTAGACTCCCAGGCTCAGTTCTGTTGCTAACATTTTCCCATCTTTTGTGCCACCTCTGAACATTTTTCTCCACAAGGAGGTACAGCTGCTTCCCATGCTAAACCGAAGAATCCTTTTCCTTCTTTCAGAGGGTATTGGCCTGGTCTCTCCCCTTCAAGGAACTTTCTGAACAAATGAAAAACGAGCACATCAAAGGTACTGTCTGGTGAGACCTCATTCCCTAGAGCTCCCCTACAATCTCTCAGACGAGGATGATCAGTCTTCCAATATTTAAAATAACTAATACACAATCAGATGTACTGCTACCTGTAAAGGGAACATTCAGTCAGAATCTCTTGTATAATTGTCAGTACAACTTTATACACTTATACATAATGTGTAGCCCTTGATATTTGTATTATATTTCATCTTCTAATTAAAAAGCTTATTATTGTTTGCCTCACCACTTTAAGGAACTGTCTCTTTATAATACAGTGAAGATGTGGAAGACTTAAGTTGACTGACATTCAGTCATTGACCCAGAAACATAAATATCTTCAATAATGAGGAATAATGTAAATATCAGTTAAGGATTTGTTCAGTATTGTTCCCATAGAGGAAATAAATGTCAAGACACTAAAGTATTTTTCAGTGAAAACTATGTATATATGTGATTTTTCCTGTCTCCTTGTCACACAGTACCTGGTGTGATATTTTAAAAATAATTTAGATAGCTCAATACATTAAACCCAACTTTTGGAAATGTGTTACAGACACAATTCCCAAAGGCAACACAAGGAAGGTAGATGTTTCGTCTACAGCTGCTTTAATAACAAAATGAAAAACTGCAATCCTCTTTTATTAAAAAGTCTTAAAATGCCTCAGGGAGAAGTGAGATCATAGTTTTAAATTTCTTTAGGCGACACAAAAGTCAGTGTCTTTTACCCAAGACTGCATTGTGTTAAGTCCCATAAAATAAAATGAAGGCACATCTGCAACAACTTACTTGCAAAAATAATAGTAAACAAGAAGGAAGATGCAATCACATTTTTTTCATATACAGTATTTCAGAGTTGAGACAATGAGAATTTTTGGATGAAATATTGAAAAATGAATATGCATCGGGGTTTGTTTTTGGTTTTTTTTTAAACAATGAAACAAACACAATAACAGGTTTTTGTTTCATTTTTTTTTAAAACATTTAGTGAGTATTCAGACAATCAGGCTATGCTATACAGTCTGGCTTTCATTTCACTCCAAAGCATATTCAAAGGCTCCAATTTCTAAATATGCCCGTGTCTGTGCATGTTTCCATATGTGTCTATTTTTTGTGTGTCTTTGGATGTGAAATGGAAATGAGGATTTACAGCTGGTCCTTATTTCAGGTTAAATTGAGAGTTAAACTTTGCATCACACACAAAACTAAACCAAAACTGTCTATTTTTTATTAGGCATCTAAGTCATGTACACAAGTGACTAATTTATATTGTAAAATATATTTGTACTATATAAAATGAAATCTTTCTATGCATATTTTTAGGGATATGTCAATAACAACAGACTGCAAATTTAATGCAAAATAAAAGTTTATTGAATGTATTTTAACTACATGCAAAAGCACGAGTAACTATCAGCACCACTGCAGTTGCTGCTGCTTCTAGATTGGCTTACCTCACTGTTGCCAATCCTATATGTTAATAACTTATTTAGATTATTTTGTCATTACCATAACGTAATTAGCATTGTCCACATAGTGCAACGGTAGAGGAATTCTCACCACAGAAATAATAAGCAGTTGAAGTATTTTCAACAAGTTGTGCTTTAAGAGAAACAGGTTATCTACTATTCTGACATGGGAAGCCACAGACTTATCCAATGTCTAAGAAAGCCACATTATTTACAAACCTGCTGACTTCCACTCTTGGCTAAAGTCACCATTTTAGCATAGAATTATGTACTACCTTGTTACAAATTTTCAAACCCACTCAGATTAAGACTCATTTTTGTATGGGGTTTTTCTTTTGTCTTGATTTAGTTTGGAGTTTGTTGTTGTTGGTTGTTTGTCTTGTGTGGTTTTGGGTTTTCCCTCCCCTTGATTTAACACACAGGTTTAGGTCTCCACAGATGTGTACATTCTTATGGAATAAAGAAACGATTTACTTTATTTGTTTCATATATGATTCTTGAAAAACTTGCTGAGGGTAAATTCAATCCCACAGACTATGTCTTCAACAAAGATGTTAAACAGTACTAGTTCCAACACGGACCCCTGAGATGAGCCACTCGCCATTGGTCTCCACCCAGACGTCAAGCCATTGACCACAACTCTGAGTGTGACAGTTCAGCAAATGCCTTATGCACCAAGTAGTCCAAAGTAATCCATTCATCAAAACCATGTCTCTCTCATTTAGAGACAAGGGTGTCATGTGAGACAGTACCAAACGCTTTTTTTTTCAATTTCGTTCAGACGTGATTTATCATTAGTGGATCCGTGTTGGCTCTCACTAATCATCTCCTTATTTTTCATGTGCCTCAGCATAGTTTCCAGGAAGTTCTGATCCATTGTATTGCTGGGCATAGATGTGAGACTCCTCAGCTTGTAGTTCTCTGGATCTTCCTTTTTTCCCTTTTTAAAAAGGGGGGAATTTGTTTCCCCTTTGCCAGTCCGAGAACTTCACTAGTCTGCCACAACTTTTCAAATGTGATGGGCAGTGACTAGATAGATATAAAAGAAAATAAATCCAATCTTAAGCAAGCATTTCTATTCATAGAGACAATGTTATGTATCTTTAATACATTTTAAATATTCTTAAATCAACCTTGTTTATGATTTTTTGAGAAATAATTTTTACTGAAAGTTGGACCTTGTGTGAAACATTTAATATATTTTAAAAATTTCAATTTGTGACTGCTGTTAAAAACATCAATCAAATTCAGAAGGATTCTCAGAAAAATATTTTCATAATAGGACTCTTTTATTTTCCTTTCTTTTTCTTTATTTTTCACTCAATAATTCTTTTTAAGAATTATGTTAAAAGATTATTTGGAAAGTTGAAGACTTATTTAAATACCAAATCTATTTACAGTAATCAACACCAAATTTATCACTGTTTTTAAATTACATAATGGGTATTTCTGTGAATGGAATGGGATTAAAAACTGTATTAAAAATTGTAAACCACAAAGATTTCTTGTTGTAAGGAAAAAACAATCTAGAACACAGAAAAGTATTCAAAAAGTCTACTGATTTTAAATGAAATGCTGTTGAGATCACTTTGCAAGATACCGAGAAACTAAATAACAAACTAGTCTTGACTCCACTAATTGATGGAAGAGATTAATATACTTCTGTAAAGGACTGAAGGTAATCGTGCCTCAAGGATTGATCAAATCCCAAACAGAGTGGATGGGGGAGTGGTAACAACATACAAAACCTGGAGACAACTTGTCATGGTGAGGACCTCACAACATGGAGTCACCCAGGAAACTGCCAGAAAGACTTCATAGAATCATAGAATCATAGAATTTTTTAAGGCTGGAAATGACCCCTAAGATCATCCAGTCCAACCATTAATCTACCGCCACCAAGTCTACCCTTAGACCATGTCCACAAGCACCGCATCTACCCATCTTTTAAACACCTCAATGGGGTTGAGATGGGGACTCAACCACCTCCCTGGGTAGACTGTTCCAGTGCTTGATGACTCTCTCAGTAAAGAAGTTCTTCCTAATATCTAACCTAAATTTTCCCTGGCGCAACTTGAGGCCATTACCTCGAGTTCTGTCGCCTGTTACTGGGGAGAAGAGACCAACCCCCACCTCACTGCAACCTCCTTTCAGGTAGTTGTAGAGAGCGATAAGGTCTCCCCTCAGTCTCCTCTTTTCCAAACTAAACAATCCCAGCTCCCTCAGCCGCTCCTCGAGGTCATTCACCTTGGTGCTGTACTTGTGGAGGCTAGAGGATGAAACACCCTCCAAACTGATGGTGGCATCTGTGCATTGGTACAGTCTGCACATGATCAGTGCCTGACAAGGTGCTGTTTGATAGGTTTTACTACGTGCCTGTGAAAGGTAAGGAAATCCCTCTAAAGGGATAAGAGCAATGGATGAAAAACCCACAGTATGATCACCTATCAAGAGACTTGGACTGCTGGGACACCGTGCGTCCATGGTAGTGAATATTCTTGCAACTCTATCGCTAATGCTTTCTTGATTTCTACTTTTTTCCTATTCTACCTTGTCACTACTATTTTCACTTTCTTACTTCCACTTTCATTATTTTAACTTTTCTAATAAAAGCTGCTTTGTAGAAAGTATTTGACTTTGCATCTTAATCTCATATCATCATATCAAAAGCTCTCCATTATCAGATGGGGACAACTTCCTTGAGAGACACAGTATAAACAACAGGTTATGAGATTAAAGTTGTGAAAAAGTCCACTACAAAGAAGGAAAAGACATCACTGGAGAAATGTTCCGGCTGTGTAAACACTCATATCTAGTTGTATGTTTATTTCAGTTTTCTGATGCACTCTCACAATGCTGAATAATAAGACTGTAGGAAACATCCTTCTTTTTAGAGCAACGGGCTAGGATGCCAGCCCAAAGGTATCTAAAGTGAAACTATGTGTGAATATTTAAGAAGCTGAATCTTTCCCAAGATGGTAAGACCAAAATAGCATGAGTATCCGATCTGAGTGATATCACCGGAATTTTCTCCCACTCAACTCCCAATCATACAGCTCTTTTTTTTCCTAGAAGAGTCATGACTTCATCTGTGAAAAACAGGCAGAGGAAAGGTTATTTTATTCACCTAATTGATGATATTAATTAATTTTTGCACCTCGTTACTGACCCAGGACAATTTATGCTGCTGATTTATTAGTAATGTAACAATTCTGGAACAATTTTATGGTGTTCCAGCTTAGAGTCTCTGACACAGTGTCTGGACTCTGAGCAAAAGACAGCATACAGCAAAGAATGTGTCAAAAAAGTGTGGTTTGTTTTATGTTGTTTATGTGAGTCTGGGAAAAGTTAAACTATATAAACATGATGTTTTTCTGTCGAACTTACCCTTCGGACCAAAGCATTGGCTTTCTGGTCCATTTACTGGTATATAAATAGAAGTAAGCAACTTCACCTTCAGCACAGATGTAAGTAAGACTCAAGGATGTTTTGGATCTGTCTGGTCAGCATTTTTATTTAAGGAGTACAGCTATTGCCGTAAGCATTATCTCTAGGAAAGACATCCAAAGGAAGACATATGCAAAGAGCTGTTTGCCCACCCATCCTGCATAACTGAGATCTGTGAATATGAAACGGCTTATTTTTTAATCAAAATTAGTTCTTCATATTTGGTTTTGGAATACTTGCTTGTGAGCAAAATGTGCTGAAAGAAAATATCCAACCCTAAGGGGAAAAAAGAGACAGCATAACACATATTTAGATAGCATTTACATGCTTGTAGATAAATAATTACGTTTGATGTGTATTGCAATAATTTTGTCAAAAGATTCTACTTCAGAAGACTTTTTTTTCTTGATTTTGCATATTTGTATGCTTTTCACAGTTTCTCATTTTTATTATACTGTAGAAAACTAGAGTAAGGAATAACTGAGACAACAGAACTTCAGGAAAAGAGATATTTACTCCAAGGTGACTGCTTCAGATACATCCAGGATTTTCCAGCCAAATTCTTCAAGGTCTAGTCAACACAGACTTAAGCCTAGTCAATTCTATTTAATTCATCCCCAAAGATTAATTCAGGAGCATTGTTCTAGAGATAAACCATAACTCATCTTGAAAAGTTAATACACAATTAATTGGTCAGTGTCCTCTGGAACATGCATTGATATGCCTCAGTGGCAGTATATGCAGATCCCCGTGAAGGAGTGGCTAAACTGAGAAAACTAACAAAAAGTATTTAAGAGTTCATGGCTGATGCTCACTGTTGTCAAGATGATGTCTGAATCCCACATAAGAAATGGACTATTAGAAAAGGAGTGAAATATGTCAGTGATAAAAATTATCTCTTAGTTATTGTAATTTTTCTTTTGTTCTTTTCTGTTTACAGAGTTGGTTTTTTTTCTCTGTTACAAGCAGCTATTTATTGCAAAATAAAGGTGATGGGGCAGAAGAATGGCTGCACACATGATGCAGAGCAGAACAAAGAGCTTTATAGGCAAGAATTTTTTTTTTTACTTTCTTTTTGACACATAGGAAAAAAGTATTCGGTATAGGAACTCTCTCTCTTTATCTGTCATTCTCCATATATATATATATATATAGGCAGTAAATTCTATTTTCCAGTGAACTGAAATGCAGTGACAAAGTTTCTCTGAACAGCATTTACCTGTCTGGCAGCCTTATAAGGACATAAAAAATTAAAATGAGTCTGACTCAGTTAGACAACATTTACCCTACTTTGCTGAATAGCATCCTGCAACTCACTGTGTCACAGCGGATAGTCTCCTATCACAGGTGCAATGCACCTGTACATTAATAACTAAGGGATGCCTTAGTTAGGTACATTCTTATAATTTCTGTGCCAAGGAAGACTGTGTGCATGCTACTTCTGTCCTAGTCACGATGAGCAAATCTTATAAATCATTGATACTTGAGTTCTCCTAATCTGTCTGATTCAACTACAACTTCACTAACAAAGAGGTTTAATTATTTGTTCTTATATCGTATTGTTTTTCATCATTGACACAGAAAATGTTTTAGTGCCACATGAAAGTCCCTTATTTAGTAAACACATCTTGCTTTTGGATTCAGGAATGGGCCTGGTTAGTACTTGGAAGGGAGACTGCCTGGGATACCAGGTGCTATAGCCTCCCTGCTTTGTTGGGGGGTGGGCTATATGATCTTTCAAAGTCCTTTCCAACTCCCAAACATTCTTTGATTCTGTGATTTCTAGAACTTGCTAAATTCTATTTACTTACCTATTTTGTTTGCCTGTTTCTTTTGTAGGGAAATGCAATTAATTCTTAAAGTTATATCAGCTGGTTGGCCAATCTTCATATTTCCAATCTCCTTTAACCTGCTGATTGGACACTAAAAATGGGGTTTGGGATCTTAAATTGAGGCTTTAAAAACTTAACAAGATTCCTTCAAACTTAAGTTATGAGTTTCAAACTTTCTAAAACTGTAGTTTTTATCCTGCTATGGGGAAAAAAAAAAATCAACAAACAGAACAGCCCCAAACAAACTACAATAGTTTTTGGACATTGACCAAAACTTAAATTTCTTTATGTTTAAAGTTAAGTGAGTTTTTTCTCAGATGCCTCCCTACCATATGCTTTTCTCACATAATCAAATATGAATTCTTAAACCTGCTCTGGTGTGGGCCTTTGTCTCTGTCTCTCTCTGCCTCTTATCTCTGTCCATGGGATGAAGGTGCTGCCAGGGGCTTGCTCCAATGTTTCCAATGGGGTCTCTTTGTCCTCCATGGGCTGCGGGGGGACACCCACTTCGCCATGGTATTCTCCACAGGCCGCAGGGAATCTTCTCTCAGCACCTTACTCCCCTCCTGCTTCACTGATCTTGGGGTCTGCAAAATTTCTTCCATCTTCTCACTCCCTTGTCCAGTGGCAAAATGTGGCAGTTTGTGTTTTTCTCTCTCTAAAATGTGATTCCCAGAGATGCTGTGACCAGCACTGATTGGCCAGTCAGCCTTGTCAGCAACAGGGTTTGGGAGTTTGGCCTTGGAAGCACATCTGGAATTTACTTTGTCAGACCTCAAAAAAGTTTCTAGCTGCTTCTTAAAGATGCCACATTGCAAAACAATCATAACATTAAAGTAAATTGGTCATAATACAGACAAATCATGGAAAGTATGGAAAATTTGGTGTGTAATATAGAAATAAAATGTGTATAGATGTCCCAAAGAAGTCTGTAAGTGTCTTGAAGAGATAAGCATTTAAGATATAGTAATTTTGGAAAAAAAAATCATTGTGTAGTTTGAAAGCTCTGAAAAACATGGAAATCTGTGAGAAAATGAACTAGGTTATAAAAGAAGAAATACAAATTGGACCTAAATTAGTATGGAGGTCCAACAGTTAAGTGGATGGCACACCTTCTGGATGAGATAAAGAAGATCAAATTCAAAAGTTTATGTGGAAGAAAATCTGAATCTCATAAAGATGTAAATGAAAATTTTAAACATAAGACATTGATACTGTCTAGAGAACTATATTCTTGCACAGAGAAACAATGACATTAATATCAAGACATATTTGAAAATTACCAAATTTCTTCAGTCAGTGGGACATCAGGGATAAAAATAATATAATACTAAATTGGCACTGGGGTTTTTTTTGTTGGGTTTTTTTGATGGTTTTTTTTAGTTCTATAGGAAAAGAAGACACTCTGTCAAAGTCAGTTGAAAAAAAGTAGTGAATGAGATGGTGTTATTAATCAAAGTGCTTACATTTTACAAAACTGACTGAGAAAGCTAATTGGTAAACCCCCCCAATAAGAAAACAATCGATACTTTATGTTTAGGGAGAGGGGTTTATTTGTATTCTCATCTTAAAAAATATTTAATCCCCAAAGAAGTGTGTGTGTGTGCAAGCAATCAAAATATTATAAGGAGATCTTTCATCTTCAGAAAAAGGAAGTGTGAATTCCTAAATGTAGACCTGTAGATTACATGACAGTCTGAAATATTCTCCCTGTTATTATATCTATTAAACATTTTGTAAGTATTTATGGGCTTTCTCAAGAAAAAGAAGAATTTTAAAGTGTTGGGAGAAGGTGTATCTGAAGATTCTTAGATGCACTAAAAGTGAAAGATTCAATATGCATACTGAATAGGTAATCAAAAATAAATCAGCCATGTTCCTGGATTGTGAGTACACTGGAACTGATAAAGTATCATCCACCATTAGTAGAACTTCTACAGAGTAGCAAAGGAAAGTGCACATTATGCTTAAACAGTCAGGTTAAAACTATACCAAAAACTTATACACAATCATTGGATTTTTTTGGTGGAGATTGCAAGATGTCTTTGTTCTTTCCTATGTCATAGTTTGCAGTGGTGAGTTATTCAAAGAGAAAGGTATACAACACAAAATATTAGTTACTTAACTGTTTGTTTCAAATGTTTCATATGCATCGCCAGAAATACTTAATTTTTGTAATGTGCAGATTTTTCAGAAAGATAAGAGAATGGCGATCAGATAAAAATTGGTGGATTTGAGAGTATGTGTCTCTTTTTGAGAGGTTTATGAAAGGAGTCAAATGTAATAGGAAAGAAGAGGAAAATGGAACATTATGGATACAGTTACATCTTATAATTATGCCGGATTTTATTTGAGGCAGAAATTAAAGCAAGAGCAATGAAAGACAACTTTCAGCCATTAACAGAACTCTAAGACAAAGTTCATAATGAAAAATTAAAATATTTAATTGCAAAACCAGCTGTATGATATCTATCAAAAAATTGATCTAATAGAATTAAGCAAAAATGACTAAGAAGAATTGAATTCTCTATAATGAAGCAAAATGTCATGGAGAAGTATTTCTTTTCAGAAAAGATGGAGATAAAACCATCAAGAAAAGTAAAAAATGCTTTAGGATTTTATAATGTTAGCAG
This sequence comes from Heliornis fulica, assembly GCA_013399135.1. Taxonomy (NCBI): domain Eukaryota; kingdom Metazoa; phylum Chordata; class Aves; order Gruiformes; family Heliornithidae; genus Heliornis; species Heliornis fulica. Next base: position 214,651 of record VXBZ01002901.1, read on the forward strand.
CTTCTGAGAAAAATAAGGGTGCAATTCACCAGACCAAAAATAGTTGCCTAACATGTAGATCAATGTAAGTCAGCCTGTGCCCCTTAAGTCAATAGACAAAAATACACATTTTGAAGGAAGCAGTTGATTTCATTCTAAAGAAATACATGTACGTTCTAATTCATTCCCTAAAAATACTTTTTTTCCCCATTGACTTTCGGGGGAAACTGAGATGACTGATTCATCTATGGAGATTTTTGAACTTCAGCAGATAGGCTCCTACACAGACTTATTAGATATTAGAGAAAAAAAAAAGAAAAAATCAGTATTATAGAAAGTAAGTCATCATACAAAAAGTATTATATAGGGATTTAAAGATGAAAAAATATATGTGGCTATTTTTTATTTTTTACTTTTTTTTAGGAAAAAGTAATTTAAGAAAGGGACAAATTACCAATGGCTTGCAAAAGGAGGAAAAAAAGAAAAAGAAGTTGAGCATTTTGTTGGTGAAAGATATATTGTACTCAATATATTAGAGAAAAGATAACGTGATAGAAAAGATGTAATCCTCAAATAAAGGATATGTAGCCATGTTCCAGAGAAGTTTAGATATGATGACTTTCCAAACTGGCCCAAGATAAGTTTCTACATATTACTCTATTATATCGTGACTAATTTGGCAGGACAGTTTAGTGAGTGCTATATATAAAATATACACTACAAATCAGAAGAAAACATCCCATCACAGGAAAAGTTACAGAAAATAAGAAAGTAAAGACAATATAGGGCTTTTCAAAATTATTATAAAAAGTATATAATAGGAAGACAGTGTGTGACACCTTCAAGAGTTCTTTCTTTAGAAAGAAACATTTTTTGAGCACCTCAAAATAGCAAGGTCGAAAAATTCCAGTGTTACTAAAACTTTCATCTTATCTAAATTTGAGTTAGTGTTTGGGTCCCTTATTCCTCTTTCAGTTTTATAAGCATTTAAGTAGTGTCAAGGTGGAAGTGTAATAATTACAATTTTATTAACGGTAGTTAAGAATCATGGTTGTTACTGTTATTGTAAGCAAACAAGGAACACAATGTTAGTGTTCCTAACACTAGCAATTTTAATGTTAGATTATTGACCAGTCATGCAAGACATTGCTGAAATAATGACTAAAGCTGCATCAGCCTGAAAAATATTTCTCTCAAACTCTCTGTTCACATCTGGCAATCTTACCATCGATGAGGTAATTGATCAGTTTATGATCTTTCTGTAAGAAACGTATCTTGTAGTTTCTATTGTTGCCTGCTTTTTAATGAAATTGCTAGAATAACTGACTAATTTTAAGCTGAAATATAAGCAGGAGCTGATGTTCTCTTGCTGGTCTTTTTGTAAGCAGAACTGACATGTAAAAATAGCATCGGCAGTAAACTCTTGGTCTTTAAATTCCTACTAATCCCGATGAGTGCCTTCCTAACTATTTTTCTTGATAGTGAAGTTTAAATGACAGTTGTCATAGATGGACTTTCATGAAACATACCCTGACCTTTACATGCTATAGGTTACAATTACTCTTGTAAAGACTTTTGGGCTTTGAGTTAGGATTTTACACTTAAACATAGCTGCAAATTGTTAACCTTTCTTGAAATCTCACACAAAGATATAAGAATTTTACTTTCCATTTTTTTCCTCCTATTTTCAATATAGGAACTCACAAACACAAGTGACAATTGGCATATAAAACACATGTATCATATTAATCTCTACTTGTACATTAAAATATATATATATGTATACATATATAGTGAATGCAACAGGCAGTTCTTAATACAGAAAAGACACATAAGTGCTTATACTATAGAAATGCATGAGTGTTAAGAACACTTAAAAAGCCCAAACCTTACTCAGACAAGTAGGATAACTGAAAATTCATACTAAAAACTAGTTCCTTGATGTACCGTTATGCCAAAAGCATCAAGGCTGATTTAGAAACCTACCTTCTAAAAAGGATGATCCTGTATTTCTTTTTTTTTTTTTTTTTGTGGTGTTTATGCCATTAGCTTAAAAGAATAAATTAAATTTGAAATTACACAATCTTGTTTAACATGCCCTTGTCTCTCATGCACGCTGAGACATACATTATTCTGTTTGAGTTCTGCTCTAAACTGTAAAAGTAGAATTTCATTACTTGGTAAAATCTAAATGAGAACTGAATGTGTGTTGTTGTATCATAGCCAAAACATACCAAAAGCACAAATGATTATATGAAGATATAAGCAATCTAATTTTGATATTTA
>VXBZ01002901.1:216983-229980 GCA_013399135.1 Heliornis fulica
TTAACATTCTGTACCTTTTAACATGCCAGTGCTAAGGATAGCTCTCTATGAACAGTCTACTGTAGATTTTAATGTTTAGTAATAATTTAGTATAAATTATATATTATATGGCTTTGTTTCCTATTTCTTCTTCTTTGTAGAATATAACCTGGAAAAAACATAATCACAGTTGCTCTTTTTTGCTAAGAGCTTCCATTTTAAAGGCATTTATTCTATTATATATGTCATTGCTGAACGCAAAGATTTTCCCCATATATGCTTCCAAACAAGAATGGCCTGTCAAAGATAAAATCTATGAATATCTTCATGAGAGTGGCATTCTGTGTCAAATTTCCCAGATAATCCGGCAGCTGCTTAAGAAATGGTTTCAAAAGCTATAGCCTTAGTCTTGATTATCCTCTGGTTCTCCGGGACTCCTACAAAGCATGTAAGTAAATGTTTAATCATGTTTCCAAAATAAAAGTAGCTCATAAATGACAGTGAAACATTAAAGAAAAGGAAGAAAAAATTTGGAGTTTAGCTACTTAGAAAAATCAAGAAATAGAAAAATCAAGGAGTATATTTTATCTACAATGTTTTACAGCTTTCTGAGCTTTTAATAATTTTTAAGAGTTATAATATATGAGTTGTCATGCAATTAATACACATATTCTTGGGTATTTTTTTGAAATATCATTAGATTAACAGATATTTAAAGATAACCACTTCTTTTTTGGTTTGCTGACCTTAAAATACCCCATAGTGCAATTTTAGGAGGAAAACCCCAAAAGAATAAGAAACAAAAGGAAAATAAATTCCTTGAATGTAATGGATTATTCTGAGAACAAAAGAGTCTTCTTCTGTTTCCTTTGCACTGATATGGAAAAAATAACATTTACTAGATGTTACAGATAACAAAAGGTTATCTTTCACAGCTATTTTATTCCGTGTAGTAGTGATTCTGAGAATCAGCTTCCAAAGAATATTTATTTCTGAAAACTAATGAATATTGTTGCTTGTAAGCAATCAACTCACCATATGACAAATCTGCAGGAAATAGAGAGAACACAGACACTTATCTCATTATAAAACAAGAAAAGGAGGATACCCTTCAGACTGACCTCAGACATGAACATTTACTGAGATGAAACACAATTTGCCTTCAAGGATAAGGCATAAGATCATCCTGTTAACAAAAGCTGCTTGACATTAATTCTGTTTTGACTTGAGGTGAGATTCAGGCTACCACAATGTCATCTGAAGTGGGAATTAGGTAGAATTTAGGCATCCTTAGTGCGTAACTGTAGTTTAAATTACCTTCAGCACCAGTCATTTCTGATTCACACATCACCATAATTATTATGTTTATACTGTCAAAATAAAGAGCTCCAGGACCCTGCCCCCCCCCAAAAGAAAAAAAAAAAAAGATAGCACTGACTGCCTTTTTGTGTCTACTGGTCTGGATTGTTTTTCTCTTTTTAAGATGTGTGTATGAGAGAAATGGCTATAATAATTCATAATGATGGTAGCTTTTAATAGGTTTTAACTTGCTTAGAATCACAGCATTTAATTTTCATTCAAAGTTTTGGGGGAAATGTGCACTTGCACATCAGGAAACATTGATTTAAGAAAATGGTGCTGTCCGGAAGGACAACAGTATAAGTAGAAATTAAGGAGACTACAGTGAGAAGCAAGCTTGAATTCTTGATGCTTGAAAAAAATCAAATACAATTTCCCTATTTCTCCCCTAGCTTTCAAAGCAAGTATATTACCTACTAAGGGTGTGGCAATACTACTGAAATATTTTTAATGGTGGGAAGAAGAAGCATAGCTTTTTGAATTTTGTTGAACTGAAATGTTTCAGCCATGTTAAGCAAGTTCAAAATATACCTGATGATTGGTACATGAATGCAAGTACAAAAATGCAGGTGAAATCCAGAGAAAAAAATATTTTTGTTGAAATTACAAAGAGACCAAAATAAGACCTGAGAATTTTGTGTCTTTTCAGTGGTCTATAAATACAGAAACTTGCAGACAGCTAGAAAATGCCAAGTCCTGATCTGAAGGTTCTTTTCAGCATTGTGATGGCTACAACAGTGGTCCTGGTTTCTGAATGGAAGTTTCAAGTACATCCCCATTAGAAAATTAAAGACCTTCTTCAGCCTTCACCAATGAATACATCAAAAACCTCCAGACTGACCATATAAAAATTGATTCAGCACAAGTACTAGTACTTTTTAAAAAAATTAACCTACTATCAACAGTCAAGAAGCATATCTTTGTTATGATGGAATGTTATTTGGGTCTTGTAGCTGGTTGTTAATCACATATAACTTTTCTGTCTCACCACCTGACTAGTTCAGTAAAAAAGGGAACTGCCAGGTTTCTATTCAAGATAATTAATGGTCATCTGAATTTTTTATTCAGACTGATGAGCCTAGAGAGACTCATTCCAAAAATGATGCAGCTGTTAAGTTTAAGGGAATATTATAAATTGGAATCACTTGGATGTGACTGATTCAAAAACATCTATGTAATATTCAAAAGTAGTCCCTGAAGAATTTTGCATACCAAATGCTACACAGCTATAATTTTGCATTCACTCCTAACACATTTAATCTGTGGTAATTAATTATCTACCTGTGAAAAAATATGTCTGAATATTTTCTTCAAAGTTTGGAAACTAAAATATCTATGATTTTCACTGTAAAAAGAATACAAAAAAAGTTTTATCTCTGTTTACAATGCAGTTTGCTACATATTCTCAAAGACCAAACAAGCAAACAAACAGAATAACATTCTAGAGCATAAATGCACTGAAAACTTGCCAACTTTACCATGGCAGCAGTGGCTAACACATCAGTGTAGCAGTGATAGCCTTGGACATTCAGGGACATGCACTTTATAATCAGCATTGTATATGCAACTATATAAAATGCTTCAGAATGTTTCTGAGTATATTATCAAATCACATAGTTTTCAACTAAAGTTTTAAAATACACGTAAAATATTAAGAACAAATATACAAACTGATATAATTACTTAGCCAAAATATTGTGTACATAAAAGAGGCAATGTTCAAATGTACATTTATCTTGACTATACTAGAATTTCTGAGTTTGACATCTATTTTGATTTTTCCAGTACCGGAGAAGAAAGTTAAGAAAAGAACCCCAAGCCAATCAATGCTCAAAAAAATATTATGAAAAATAAAACATATAACGTAACTAGTGGGTTTATTCAGATAAGCAGCATTGTCTATAATTTTGCTAAAATTTCACTTCAGAAATTTAAGAGTTTTTAATACAAACTGCAATTCTTGATAGAAAAAAGGTCATCCTTTTCCCTACTTTCATCCATCCTTCCTCTTTTTCCAATTTAAAAAAGAATTGTTTTAAAGTAATTAGGTTATGCCTTTTGTTTTCATTGAGTTCTAGAAATTGTAGAATGTATAATTAACAATCAAAGGTTTCTTCCAACAGAGACAGTGTCTCTGTTCATATTCATCATGTAGATTTTAGGCAATATGGATCAAGACAATATCATATATAAGTAATACTTTCTGTATTTGGCAATAGCAACAATATGAAACAGGTGGGGTGTTGAACAGTAAAATGAGATCAGTTCAATGGCTTTCCTCTGACATACCGTATTTACAAAATCATTACATTTGAGGTGAAAAAGGAAAAAAAAACAAACAACTAACCATGCTTCCTTTAGAAAGCAACCTTTGCTTTAATAAATGGATGCTTGAGCAGAGAGAATTAACTTGGTCATTTCACAAATTGCTGGGGATTCAGAAAATGCTGCCAAATCTTCAGCCACAGGGGTCCTCCAGGCTATTCAAACTCTACCTAGCATGTGTGAATCTTGTTACTTCCACTCCATTGCTTTATTATGTCAGAGTATGAAAAAAGTCTCCATCCCTTGGGAACAAGGATGTCTCTCTCACATTTATTATGCTATCAGTAAGTATATTATAATTTTCCCATTCTGTTCCATTTGATGACAAAGTGTTTCAACATTTTCAGTATATTAGAGTCTTTTTTTTTTCTATTTTGTAAATATAATATGTATGATTCAAATGTACAAGGGAAGTGAAAAATATAACACACCTGCTCATTAAGTCCAGGCCTATATATACATTCTCTGTACTTCACTAACATCAGGTGACATACACAGTAACTGAGATTTCCAAACAGGGTTTCTTATACCCCAGATGGGAAGGAAGTAAAATGATTTTTTATAAGAGAAAAATCCTTTTCAACAACCTCTCAAAAAGAGATATGCAGCCATTTTGCAAAATGTTACTATAGATGTGCAAAAGCTTCAGTGATCAATTGATCATGTGCATATTTTTAAATATTTCCCACTTCTTTAAGAGAAGAAAAATATTTATTTAATTTCTCAAATCAGCATTTACCTGCTAAAAATGTTTTAAGTTTACATGAAAAGAAAATTTTTAGCCCCCTATTAGATTTTTCTTTTGACGATGAAGGACCATCATAAAATAACATTAAAATTTCATTGTCAGGATTTGATGTTATATACTGCTAATTTAGCAATACTATAGAAAGCTAGTAATTGCATAATTTTCAGGGATTGTCTTCTTTAAAGGTGAGTTCTAGTTAGTAACAAGTTAATAGTGATTACTTCTCTTTCACCGGGAAATAAAGAAAATGGACTTCATATATGCTAAGGGATTTCAGAAATTGCTGAGAATGCAATTAACAGGGCAGAAAATGCCTTTAATATCAGTGTTTGTACATTTGCATTCCATGAATTATTTTCAGAGAATGCAATCAAATAGATTTGATTTTTTTAATTAGTAAATTGCATTTATAAATATTGCTATGAAGACATTAACCATTCATTCCCACTGAAAAAGTAAAATATTTGTCTGAAATAAAAAGGGAAATAAGGGTTTGAATATTCATTCTCCTTTCTTCAAGGAGAGCAATTTCATCCTGAGCATTTCAGCTCAGATTACTGCCACAGCAAACTCAGCGTCTGCTCCCACTGAGATAATTGTTTTTCCGTTCTTAAATATTAAAAAAAAATAATCCTGCATGTCTTTTATGTAAATTCAAAGTGCATTTTCATGTATGTTCATCCTCTAACATCACACTTAGCACTGCTTCTCCTCACCTGAGGATACATACCTTGCCCCGCGATTCGGTAAGAGCACTACAGGGATAGAGCACATATCAGTATTACGTACGGCTCACTTCATGTAGGCAACCAGCCACTCTTAATCCTATAACATGCTATGCACTTGCATTACAATATCAAAAGTGAAAGCAATTGTATCATGGTTTTGTATCACAACCTGCAAAATGAGCTAAAATTACATGCTTAATTTAAGCTTATCCTAGGAGCCTCTTCACTTGTGGGCACTTCCAGAAAATTATTTATCCCATCACAAAATACCAGAGTGTACTAGGCCAAGCAGCTTATAACAGAACAAGTTCCCATTTTAAAATGATTCTTCTTTTATTATAGAAACAGTCAATGTGATTAAATATTAAGTTTTAGCTATCCCACTTTACTGTGCATTGCATATTTTGGAGGATTAATTTCATGAGACCTATGCTTTTAAGGTCATTTTAGGTACTAATTAATTTCTGCAAGCCTTTAGATGCCATTTAGTAAAGGTTAAGTTTTTCCTCAGGTTCCTAGACTTTTCCAGGGAATCTAGGAAGGCATGAATTGCTTTATAACGGTGATCACTCTTTATAGATTTGAGGCAAATCAAATAAACAGTTAAGTTTCCACATATATAATTAAGCTTATGCATAACATCCCAGTTACTTTATTTTAGATATAGAAAGTTATGTGAAGCAAACCCGAATCCTACAAAAAAAAAAAAAAGCAGCAGAATTCAATTCCAGTATCACTTTTTACAAATGGCACTGAGTTAGTGGTCCCAGATTTTCAGATTTGCAATGGCTTACTGTTTTACTGCGAAGATAGCAAATAGGAGATGAAAACACGGAAGGATTTGTCTTGTTTTCTGAACAATGTCATAATAGAGATCTTCTTCTACTTAATCTTTCTAACATATTTACCATAGCTACATTTCTAGATCTGAACTTTCAAATGCATAATTTCTCACTGTAATAACAAAATATTAGTGGTACTTAAAATAAGAAAAATATTTTTAATACTCGGAATTAAACTACAGGTGTATATCTACCTTTTTTAATTGCAATGATGCTTAACTTTTTTAAGCATATGCATATACTAACAACTTATTACTGTTTGGAGTTTGGGTTGCTTATATCCATCATTTGTTTTTTGCATTTTTTCTTTATTCTAGGTCAGCCATCAAGGTGGAAAGACAATTTCTACTATGTAAGTAGTAAGAATCAAATCTATAGCAGAGCTTGAACTGAAATATATATCTCTCATCTACCATCTTTCACTTGTTTCACTAAAAGGCAGTTCCCAAATACAAAACATTAGCTGAAGTGAGATTTAGAGGATGCATATGAACTAGGAATGGTGGGGTTTTTCTCCATCTAAATTTTGTTAAATTATGGTTACTTTTGCTGACTGTTAAAAATGTGTTAGAAAATCCTTTGTAATTTTATGAATAGGTTTTCCAGAAGAAAAAGAAAGCTGTAATGCTTCAGAAAAAAACCCCAAATAATAACCAAGCAAGAAAACCCCAGTCTTCCCCCCGCACCTCCGCCCCAAACCCTAGGAAAATGGAAAGTCTATATAATTGAAAATGCATATGCAAATGTGATACTTGTATGAGGTTTTATCCCAGAAGAATAAATAGCTAATTTTTGAAATGTTTGAAATTTGTTTTCATCCTGTCACTTTGAGATTAGTGCTAAAATGACACAAAATAGTATCTTGACAACAACACAAGACAGTAAAATGAAACTATAAACTCCTTTATGGTACTTGTGAGTGCCTTGCTTCAGTCTGATCTGAAGGATGATGTCCTTGCAAAGTGTTTGTTGCTAGTCACTTTGGAGGTGCTGAAGGCAGAACAGCCAAGTATGATTGAGGACTGTCAAACAGTGGAACAAAGGGATTTGCTTCAGGTAAACCTAAAGCAACCCAAGTAAACATACATTTAGCTAGCAGAGGAATTGAAGCTTGAGATGAAGGATAAAAGAAGAATAACCTTTTTTTTATGGTTTGTTTGCTATAAGTGTAGTTTGATCTCTAGTGGCTTGCCAAGTAGGTCAACAAAAGTATTTGCAGTAATTGGCAGCGAGTTTCTAGAATTCACTGTTGGAAAATACAGTGTAACTCCGGAAGAGTACTTGTTCTTAAGAGAAAAGAATTTCACAGAATGAATTAGAATAATTTTGCACTACTCAGTGAGACAGTTGGTTAAACTGGTCATGTTTTTCTATTATGATTTTGTTACTGAGTACTAAGAAGCCATTGAGTAAAAATATGTTTATATATTATAATAAGCTGCTGAGAAGGGGACAAATGGGTATATTTTTGCATTGTATGTAGAAACTATATGTAGAAACTATAAAGTGTTAAACCGTTAGTGCATGTTTGCACTTGGTAGACTTGCCACTGTCCTTTAAAAAGGTTACAGTCAGAGCCATACAAAAGCAGAGCTCATCCTGGGCAGCCTTTCTCTTCACAGATATAAAAAAAAGGGGAAAAATATTTTGAGTTCATGTCACAGAATTCTTGTGTGAATGTTGCCATATGAACTATGTCAAGGTATAAATAGTCTAGATAAAGCTAAGGAGAAGGGGAGTGTTTCACTACAAATATGGTTGGATGCCTAGAAATATCCATTGTAAAGAAATCTGAACTTACCCATACCTTTGCATACTATCTTTATTCCAGTTAATTACCTCCACGGCCATCCCTGTATTTGCTCTTCACTCTTCTTTCTTTGAATCAGGATTGATTCTTCCACAATTCCAGGAGAAATAGAGAAAGCTGTGACACAGATTAGGAAACAGTTTCTTAAAATTTATCATCTTAGCTAATTCTTGTGTCTTTGCCTCCAATTAAGTATTAGTTTATTTATGAAACTCAAAAAATCCATATGGTGACTTATGGGGAAGGTTTACTCCAGCAGGTATTCTCAAAGGATGGAATAAGAAAACCCCTCTGCTCTCTTCAGTTTCAAAGCCCCATCAGAAGGTTTTGAACTCTTAAAGCTGCTACAGGCCCTTCATGTTATGCTGCAGGACTTTCAATGCTAGACATCTGATTTCTTTTAAAAGAAAAGTAGTCCAGTGGTCTGCAGTTTGGCATAATCTTTACCAAATTGTACCATTCAAACTTGGTATCATCCATGGTCTTGTTGTGCCTGTTGTCATCTGGGTTGCTCCTGGAGGTATTGAACACTATCAGCCCGGGCCTTGATTTTGGGGTACCATGCTTGTTACCAGTCACCAAATGGATTTCAGACCACTGATTACTCCTTGACCCTGACAACCCAGGCATGTTTCATCTCATCTGACAGCACATTGCTGCAACTCATACCTCTTTGGTTCTCAAGAGAAAATGTTCTGGTAAAAATTGTAAAAATTTTGTTGATGTATATTAAATCCACTGCCCTACCACCATCCAGTGTGGTCTTGTAGGTCATTGTAAATGCAGTCAGACATGATGTCACTTCAATAACATGCATTGACTGTTTCTGATCATTTTGATATGCCTGGAGAGGAATCCAGTAGTTTACAATCTCTGCTTCAAGCTCTTTGCTCCCTGTTTTTCTCTGTGGGCTCTCAGCAGTGGCATCACCTAAAAGAAGCAACTGCAGGGTTGCAGATCTATGGCAGAAAGCTTGCAATGCTAAACTATGGTGAGTTTCAGCATCCAGCATAGAGTTTTCTGTTGTAAATTCATTCACTGAGCTATCAGAAAACCTTACAAATTGATCAGTTGAAGAGTTTCATGTTAGGTTTTTTTTTTCAGTTTGCAGAATACGGCGTATTCCACAGAGGTAAGAGAATCAGTGCTATTGTCAGATCCTATATATCACAGCACAAAGATAAAGGGTGACACTATTCCAGGGAAAAAAAAAATTGCTCATGTTCTACAGTTTAAATCAAATCACAATCAAAGCGTTTTACTGATTTATTAACAACACAATACCAACTAATATCCACCAACACGCCCACTGTTGTGCAATCACCCCTGAGGATGCATACCCCTAACCACGAGGTGTGGGTACCTATGTGCTGCACACTGCAGTGTCACCCCACTTGATGGAGTGCAGCAGCTCACAGCACCTGGCAGGGCTCTGCTCTGTCCCGCATGGGCAGGGGGCACGGTGCAGCAGGGAGACTTCTGGCAGTCTGACAACAGCACTGGCACTTCTGGGGTGCAAATAAGTCCTGAGCCATAACATTTTTATTTAAGTCTTTACCTGTATTTTGTACCTGAGTATTAATCTATTCAGGATTCATATCCATCCTCATTTTTTTTTTCTTAGCTAACCTGCAGACAAGTTTATTTGCTAATCTTAGCTTTCTGAGGACTCAGAAACTGGATCAATCTGCATGCAATTGGCTTCACTGGAAGTTGATTGATATTACAATGAATATGTCGTGGGTTTGTTATAACTGGTAGCTGGCATTCTGGAAATATTAGACATCACTGTCAAGTTAACACATGGGAGAATTTGATCTTTATTCAAAACCTTGGTCACTCTGAACACCATTAGAATTACAAGTTTGATACTCTCTGCATAACCTATAGAAATTAAAATGGTGTTAGGTATAAAAATAAATCAGAGAACACTACTAGGATGTAATTTATGTGCTGCTGGTATGTCAGGGTTTCTGCCACTAATGCCTAAGAAATTCATTATCTCCAGAATACCAAAACATTCAAGCTTTTGTTGTTAAAAGATACACTTTCAATTGCAGAACTTAGATTTTTGTTTCTACCATCTGCCCCATTCTTGTGATGTACTTTGGTAGCCTGATTTAAATTGCTGATTATATAGACAACCAAAGCCTGTTCTACTTTTACAGGAGGAGGAAATAATTCAAATTGATAGGGGGAAAAATTGGGTAGAAGGAAGCACAAAGCTGCTTATTTTCATGATATGATGACAAACAGTCTAATTGGAGGATCAAATAAATTACAATTAGTTCTGAATACAAATTCTTACCTTCTTATTGAACAAATATATCAGAGATTTAATGTTAATCTCTGTATGCCTAGATGTAAAATATGTTTTAGTGTGGTTTTTTGTTGTGTGTATCTGTAAGAGTGCATGGCATGTGTCTTTCCATCAAAGAAAAGCAGAGAGAAAGAGTATACTGGAAAAGTGATTTCCCTGAACCTTTCTTGAGTCGATATCAAGATCATTTTGAATTCAAGAGATCTAGGTGAAGAGAACAGATGTTCCCTACAAATATTCCCAGAACAAAATAAAAATAAAAACAAACCCACAGCATTGCTTGATTCAAGGTAAGATAGTGTGTGTTGACCAATTTAATGAAGAAAATACCTGACCTGTAGTTTGCACAGTACTGTATACGTTAGTCCAATTATAAATTCAAAGATGAAAAATGTAAATTACTGTTTTACCAGACTTAATTGTGATTCCCCATATAAAATAAAATAAAATAAAATAAAATAAAATAAAATAAAATAAATAAAAAAACTCATTAAATTACTTTAGGTAAGGATCTAAATAATCTATATTGGGATTTAGCAACCTCAAATCCATGGAGCAAAACTACAAGATTGCCTGTCCCAATAGCAATTCAAAATTAATTCATTTGCCTGTAGCCCGAAAAACCTTTGCCCAGATGTCTCACAGGCGTATGCTTATGTCTGCCCAGAGACAGCTATTTTCCATTTGGATTTTCTTCCAGAATATTCTGCCCAACTTCCAACTGCTGGTTGAGAGGACACAGGATTCCCTAGGTGCTGTGTCACGTGCCAGTCACATACACGTGTCCATGCATGTTGCAGCATCTAAGGAAGTAGTAGTTACCAGCGCTCACCAATACATAGTTACTTCAGCTGCTCCATTTTTTGTTGAGTTGAGAAGGGCTGACTTCTCTCCATTGACTATGATAGGATTTTAGGAAATTGTGACCTTAACTGTATTTTTCACCAGTATCTATACAAATCTTTATGAAATTATGCCTAAGATGGTGATCCAGAAGGTAGGTTACATCCTGTGTTTTATTCCCCAGGAAATGAATTCCCTCCTAAAACATTTTCTTTTTTGTGACACCAAACGGAATAAGAGTTTTAAATATTATATCTTCAAACCAAGCAGTTACATATATTGTCATTTATAGCACAAAAAAACCCCAAAACATTAAAAATGAGAGATTAAGTCCGAGTGCTTCAGTTGTATTCCAAGTATGAATAATACCCATTTTTCTTTGTGATAATAATAAAATCCAGTGTATTTTGTACTTATATAAACAGAATTTGTGTAAGGATTAATCTAGGAAAAAAAAACCCCAAACAAACCAAGCCAACAAGATCTCTTTGACTTAATTAACAGGACAGAGGTTTTATCCAGCTTGAAATATAACAGGTATTATTCTGTGAAGGTCTCAAATTAGAAAATATTAAACTTAGCTTTATGTGACCTGGAAATATTTTAATAGGAACTTGAGACTCAAAAGGAAAAAGAAGAATTAGATGTTGAAAAGTACTCTCAATTAGTTTTCAGCGAATGAGTGAAGAAATGGAGGAACAAGAATTATTATGTGTTAGGATTTTACAATGGCCAATTTGAGTCTCAGATATTGAGGCAAAGACTGAAGGACAAATCTTCACTGTCTGTTCTCACTGTCCTGTCCATCAAGGAGAGGAATGACAATTTGCACCAGCTGCTGAATTGCCCTGCTAGTCCAGCTGGGCTGTAGGAAAAAAAAAAAAAAGAAAAGACACTGTAAAAACAGAGTGCTGCCACAGCACTGCAATGCAGAATGTTTTAGAGAAAATCAATCATAAGCCAACTTGATAGATGGCTTGGATTTGAAAGAGAGGCAGAGCTGTGCTGCATGCCCCACTTTTGCTGACTTAGTCACAATATATATACTGAGCATCCACATGATTTTATTAATTTTTAAGAGCCAGACAGTATTGTTAAAACAGCCGTAAAAAGACATGCTTTGTAACTTCCATCAGACTGCAAGTGGGCACAGGAGTTGTTATGACTCAGAGACTAAAGCTCTAAGATTGAAAATGGATTTCACATACAAATAAGCCCTGTATCCATGTAGATTTAAGTTAAGTTTTAGACAAAGCAGATCACAAAATAGGGGAAACAAGTAGGACTAGCAAATATTTTACTCATCATTTTATGAGCTAAAAATTAGTTTTCTTTATACAACTCAGAGCAAAACAATAAAAAAATACCCTCCTATTTAATATAAAGATGTTTATTTTTGGTCAATGTTTAATTTATATTGACCTTTTTGAATTTTTTTTGTTTCTTAAGGTATGGGAGAGATTTCTGCATTACAATAAAAAAATCCATGAAAGTTTATTGCTATACCTATTTAAAGTACAAAAAAAATAGAATAAGTCAATACAATTAAACATTTTTTTAACTGAGGAAGGAAGGAAGGAAGGAAGGAAGGAAGGAAGGAAGGAAGGAAGGAAGGAAGGAAAAGTTCCAAATAAATTATACATATAATGACACAATCAAACAGAAAGTGCAGACGGTGCTTGTTTCAAAATGGTAGGTTTTAGCGATGAAAAATATTTTTTCTGCAATATTTGACCAGCTGCAGATGTAATTAAGTATATCAAATAACCATAATTATATAGTTGTGTGTATGATCATACATATCATTTATATGATAAACACAACTTAGCTGGAATGTATCCTACCTAACATTAGACTCTGCGCTGTACATATCTACATCTGATTTTACAAGCTGCAGAGAGAACATGATTCATCTGATCTTTCAGATGAGTGTACTGGAAGATGTCTGCCCCATAACAGTGTCTGTTCTGTCCTTTGCCTGAGAAAGGAGGATAAGGGGACTAGATAAAGTTACACTGAAGACATATATATATATATATATAT
>VXBZ01002901.1:231740-253066 GCA_013399135.1 Heliornis fulica
TATTAAAATAGAACGCAATGTCTGGGTAGTGATGAAAAGCCACCAGAAGGTTTGCCAGTAGGCTGCATGCAAGTCTAGGTTCTTCACCAGGATACCACTGCCCTTCTTAGCCATGGGGGTCCATTGCTGGCTTTTGGTTACCTTGCTGTCTACCAGGTTCCCCATTTTCTCTTATACGCCTACCTATTGTGTGTGGGAGCTATTGCTGGTCACACAATATACTAAGAAACCTTCTCAGAAAGCATTTCACTTTGTTTTTATCTTTCCGTCATTTTGTCTTATTTTTGTTGACTGCTAATAATTTTTACCCATATAACCCCCTGATGCAGATACTTCTTTATCAGAGTATTTCAGTTCTACGTCACTTGTTCAGTTTCATCACACAGTCAGCATGAAGAAATGCTGTAGGCATCGATCTAGATCCGAGCAGGTTTCCCCATTGCACCATCCTACAAGTACTTAGAGACATCCTCCTTACCAATTTCACAGAACATAGCAGGGACTGCACAGAAATAGGTTTATTCCATCTGAGCTGATGATAGGCTTTGTGAGACAGAATCGAACCCTGCCAGTAGAACAGTGTGAGACGTGGCATAGGTTTCTGATATTTGTGGGGAAAGACGACTTTGCTCTAGTGATGGCTGTTCTCATTCTGCTATTTCTGAGTCTGTTTTTATACAATATCTGCTCTCACATTTTCTCCTTCCCCATACACTACCTTCATTCCTTTCAGTTCTGTTTTCCCTTTGACGGATCAAACAAAATATATTTGAGGCACTTATTTCAGAAACAACAACAACAAAAAAATTGGATGCTTCCTTACCATATTTTCATTCCGTAATGCTGGACGTAGAATGCTGTTGCCAGAAGTGTCAGAGTTACTAAAACTCTGATTACCAAGTGTGATACCACTTGAAAGAAAGATCTTTTGTCTGAGAGGATATTCTAGCAAAACGGTAAAAATCCAGGGAAGTGTCATGAGTCTTGTTCCTTTAAATTCGTGTGTATTTCTTTCCTTGGGGCTACGCATAAGAGTTGAGCCCTTCTTTTCTATTGTAATTCTACAAGTAGGTGATATATTACCCACTGCAGTTCAGACGGTGGGTTGCAGCTCTTTGCACAATGATTTAGAGTCTTTCTGGAAAAAGAATTCTCTAATAAGACAAATTATTACTGTTCCAAGTCAGATTTCAGTCCTCCTACATTTTATGTGCCCCTGCTGATGTAGTTATATAAAATCTCTGCCCAGCAGAAGTTATTGAATTTAACTCTACTTCAGTATGACAGGGGATTGAATAAGGGGTTACCAATACAGAAAAATTACTTTTGTCCTAAATAACATCCTTATATTTGTGAAGAATATGTTCCAAAAGTGTGTTCTGTAAAATATACTGTTTTAGCAGAAGGTATGGTATTACAGGTGGTACTTTATAAAGCCAGCAAGGATAATAAAAAAATTCCACTTAGATAAATCACTAAGAGAGAGAGACATAGGGTTTTCTTTCTATGGTCAGAAACTGCCAGTTGTGTAGGAAACAATCTGCCAGTTGTGTAGGATCATTCCACAAACCCAGAAATACGATATTTTATTCATTTCTCTTATGCATCCCATGTCAGGATTCCTTGCAGAGATGTATTAAAGGGTACTAGCAGGAGTTCAAGTTCGCTAAACATTTCTCACAAATCTAAAATATTATAATATTTTACTATATTTATAAAAAATAATTTAATATGCAAAATATTTGTTTCCTTTCTTTGTTATGGCTTAAAATATTTTACAATTTTTTTTCTATTTTTTATTATTATTTAAAATGCTGTTTAGAGGCACTAATGGAATATATCTATTATCCTATATCAACTCTCCCTATCTTTTATTCAATGACTCCCTAAAGTAAAACAGTAAACAGTTTTGAGATTTCTTCATCACAAATTTGTATGGTAGAGTCACATAATTTGTGAGAGTTCTCTTTCTAGTTTCTTGATGTTTTAATTCCTAGATACAGAATTTCCCGTTTTGAAGAGAAAGAGAAGAGAATCAGCTTTTCTGCTTATTCCTGAAGTAGTTAACAGCTCAGCTGATGTAAGAACTCTAGGTGTAATGTTTTCTTTAGTTTAATGCAGAAGAGATCTTCCATTTCCTCAGTGAATATGCCACATTGATGAACAAATATTTTTTTTTTAACTTTTGCAACTTACAGTTTCTTAACCATTCTCATAGAAGTGCAGACTTTGCACTATGTATTTCAGCCACTGACAAAAATATTGCTCTTCTTAGTAATTTCTTTTTGGACCATTTAAGAGTCATTACAGATCTGCAGTAGTTTCTGGATGGTAAGTTATAACCACTGGACTAATTTACTTCTCACTGTCACTCAAGTTTCTTTACAGGAGTGATTTTCCATCATCATGGAAGGACAGCAAATGTTAGATCTAATAAGGATGGGGAAACCTTAAATCCAGGAACTTCAATAAGTATTCCCATAATTCAAGTTTCCAACAGCCAACTACTTAACTCTACATTAGATGCTGTAAAGCAGGAGACTATTTACATTCTGAAATCTTCCTGGATTAATTCTCAGAGGTACCCAACTCTTGGAGACTATATGGGACACATTAGAGCCTTGCTCTGGCATTCAGATTTCCCTTCTGCTGAAGGTGTTTCAGTACCTTGTCATGATGCCTGTCATATGTTCAAAGCACGAGACCATCTCAGTCCTGAAAGACTGAATTTTAAATTGACAGAACAGATAGATAAAAATAGACTCATAATATACCTGCCAACGAGCACAAGGGTCATAACTATGTCTGGTGGTTTGGATTTTTTTGGGGGTTGTTTGGTTTGTTTCTATAGTTTTTATTATTGGGTTTGAGTACCTTCAAAATACTCCCTAGAGGTGCAGCAGCAGTTTAAAACTAGTAACTCTGGCCCGAAGTGCAGTTTACACCCTACAAGGAAGTTAGTCCTGTGGAAACTGCTATGAAACCTAAATTATGGGCAGTCAGTGTGAAGCAGGTTGTGGTGTAACCAGTTATCTGAGTTGTGCTTGCAAGCACGCTTGGTGCCCTTAGTCTCATTTTCCTTGCAGTGGCTCAGCAGCTCTCTGTCACTGCATAGATGACACAGTGGATAGGTGTCATGAAAGCAAGTGATGGGTATAACACCTAGTCACCTCTCCAACATATCAAATCAGTCCTGAAGTTCTCAGGTGGGAATTTTTAATTGCCCTGAAGACCTCCACCAGACAGTTTCTTCTGTGCACACACCAACTTGCTTTCTTTGGCATATTGATTAATCACGAGTGAAGAATCTGTCCATTCTTTCCAGACATTTGCCCACCTGTTTCCTGATGCAAAATTAATAATATTTTGCATTCTTCTAAGTTGTCAAAATCCTCCTGTCAATACATAGAAGATCATGTAAAACAGAATATCACATGTATGTCTGGGTAGCTAGAGGAGGAATGCAAGGAAAACTTATAGAGGGATTTCGTTAAAAAAAGTCTTGTTTAATTTTTGTTTTTTTCTTCTTGAATATTTTTTTTTCTATATTAATAGTTAGGTTTGGAAAGCATAAAATTAATAGGGCATTTTGAAAAATCCTCTTTATCAGGATTAAAAATTAAAAACCTTGAGCAACTCTACTTTCAGACTGTCTTTCTAATGGAAACATGTTAATAAAGTTGCAGGCAGAAAAGGAATCTTGAGTTAGATTGTCACTAATTTATTAATTGAACAAGGACTAGGACATATCTTTCTCAGTAATATTTACTGTGTTCAGGGTCTGAAGTGTAAGAAACTCCTCTTGACAGAAAGGAAATATTAATATATTTTTTGCTATGGTCACCATATCAAAATGATTTGAGTGGACTGCAATAGTCAGGATGCAGTTTATTATTTGTACATTCTGAGAATTGTAGATAGAAAAGTGGTTCTGTAAATTGCTGAACTCAGTCTCATAATTCCTGACCCCACTTCTAGTAGATGAGTTCTGTGACCTTGGAAAAAGCCACTTCATGCTTATTTCTCTGTATCTGCATCATCTTTTCACAGAGAGATACTAACAATTTCACTAATGTTTGAAATATACTTGGTAGCAATCTAGTGTTGTATGAGGGATTTTTTTTTCTAAAATCCTGTTTTTCATTACATCCTTTTCATTTGGCTTTAGTATTTTTTCTTAACTTGATGACAGCTTATTACAACATTTAATTAACTGGTTAATTAATTTTATTAGCATAATATTAACATAAGATGAAAGCTTACTAGGTACTTTCAGAATTCATATTAATATAATTGTAAAATGTTTGGACCTACATAAGACTGATCATACACCTGAGATTGCAAGTGATTTAAGTGATTTTGTACAGCTTTGGCAGCTTTTACATCTTCATTTCAGTGTGAAAAAATTCTGTATGGAAGCTCAGAAGTATTTCTGAAGCTAAGAAATTCTATACCACCACACAGCCTTTCATTCACAAATTTCAAGGAAATTAATATTAGACAAAACCCATAGATCTCTGAAATTATACAGAAATACTGCTTTGTTTTTAGGGGAAGTATACATGGCTGGCCGAAGGATAATTAATGGAGTGTCTTCCCCATTCTAATAGTTTTAATGACCCCCTTGGTAGAGTGTCCTAAAAGCAGTGACTTGCCAACACCTTGGAATCTAAAGCAGAGTGGAAATTATTGCTACACTTCTAAGGTGACAGCAAAATTGTTCAGCTCCAAATGGAACTTGTAGAGCATAGGACATGGGGTACTAAATCATCCAGCAGCACAGAGAAATTCGGGCACATGATTGATGCCAGATTTCTGCTGGGGTTATCAAAATCCATCAACCAAAGTAGCTATTGCCATTAATCACGTCTCTGAAGTGTTTGGTATTTCTCTGGCTTATCAACATGTAGCAGCCCCTCTGGTGGCGGGATGTGGAAAGGGAGAAAGAGGTTTCTGTGACCCTAAATGATGAGGCAGTAACTGAGGGAGGGGGAATATAATAAATAAAATCCTACAGGCAAGATTTTATCTAAATAAACAAAGTAAGGCTGGGTTCAATGAGCGATTCTGGCTCTCCATACTTACACAGGGGCAAGATCCAGCATGATTCTATTTATTTAAAGACAAAATGCTGTACTTGGGATTATGAAAAGTTGAGATACGTAAATTCATGAGTAAAGGCAGAGGGATACATGCTGTTAGACTCCTGGTGCACTGTTTATAAAAGGGAAAGTTTATGATTGTCCTGACTCCTTGACATTTTCTAGTGTTTGCTGAGGATAGACTATAGATTGACTGAGATATTCAGGACATGAACCATCATGAGAAACAGGTCATTTTAGCACTTTGAGCTACTGCAATTCTCTTCTTGTAAAAAAATTATCACTTGCTGAGTATCCTCACATTTCAAAGTTTAGTTTCTCTTCTCCACTGTCAATGGGTTCCTGATAAGCATTACCTCAACTACAGGGTAACCAGCAAGTGGCCACTAATCTTTCTGTTGCTTCTACAGAATTTCATAATTTCTTTACCTTTCTGTAAATGATTCCTTTTCCCTTGATCTTCTATCACAGCTAGGGAAGAGAGGTGAAAAATAACAGTTTAGATATCTGAGGATGCATTAAGTTAGAATGTTACAGAAAGGGATAAAATGGAAATGTAATATCTGTTCCTCAGCTTTAATATTTTTCAAATTTGTTTATGAACATATTTTTTTTTATAATTCAGAATTTACTCAGCTGCAGATTGAGTCTACAGTCATCTACTGTAGATGTAAGTCTCCCTAGAACTTCTGATCATTCTACCTCCTCTCAGCAGCAGACTACAGAGAAACATCTCTATTCCTCTCCAGCTGCTTATCCCAGTTAATTGACTTCAATCAGATAAAGCATCTCAGTGCCTTCCAGCAACAACTCCAATGACACTTGTTTCAAAATTAGCTAGGGATTTGTAGGCAGCAAAATAGTGAAAACCACTGGAAGCAGTGGTACAGAGGTATGAAATGAGTCTGAGCAGTAACACAAACCCACAATATGAAGATGCACACTTGTAAAGTTTGCAAACGATACTAACCGAGAAAGTACAATCAGTGCTCTCAGGGTACCAGGGCTGCCATTCAGTAACGCCTGGACATGCAGAAGGAAGGAGTTGACAGGTTCTTTATGAAATTTGGCAAAGACAAATGCAATATCCTCCACCTAGAAAGGAGGCACCCTTGCAGTAGTAGGTTGGAGGCTGAGTAGCTGGGGATAAACTCCATGGAAAGGACCTAGGGACCAACCAACTGGTTGTAAACCAGCAGTGCATCCTGGAAAAAAAAAAAAAAAAAAAAAGCAGCCTCCTGAGATAGGTATATGGGAACATGGTCAGCTGAAAGAATTTATTTTCGAGAGGTGGTGGATGCCACAACCCTGCAGGTATTCAAGCCTAGGTTGGATGGAGCCCTGGGCAACCTTTTCTAGTACCAGGCCTGGAGGTTGGTGGCCCTGCCTGCGACAGGGAGCTTGGAATTCAATGATCCTTGCAGTCCCTCACAACCCAGACCATTCTGTGATTCTGTGATACTGTGTGCTGGCTCTGTGCAAACAGAGAATACATCAAATACCTCTGAATGTAAATTGGCATACTGCACACAGGGTAACAACCCCACTTTTGGGACAACAAAATGAGAGATGCCCAAACTGGGTATAAGGAGAAACTTTTTCAACATGAGGGTGGGCTTAGAATGGAGCTGGCTGCCCAAAGAGGTTGTGTTCAACCTTTGGATTTTCAACACCCAACTGGATAAAGCCCTGAGCAGCCTGGTCTTATTAAAAGCTTACAAGAGGAGACCCTTCAAAAGGCAGGGCACACTAATGCACATAGGGGTCATTTCCCAAATGCTGGCAAAAGCTTGACTGAAACTCTGATATTGCTAAATTTGGTTACTTTAGGTCAATAGCAATAGGAATCAATTTTGAAGAACACTGCTAATTTGACATGGAGAAGCCTCACAATCTTGAGTGTACAGCAAAGACAAATTTATTATGGTGCAAATGTGCATTTTGGTTCTTTCTGAGCAGCAATTAAGCTCATCTTGTCCCACAGCTGCTTTCTAAAAGTGGTTTGCAACTTGTCTCAGATTCTGAGGTGCCCAAAAATGTTTCAGAAGAGTAAAGGAGCTCTCTGTAAAGAATTTAAACCTAATGTCAGCAGGCATAACTTTCTCAGTTAACATCTGTGAAACCAGTAGACCAAGGCTATAGTTCCCACACACAAACATGCACAAAATTGACTGATGACTGTGTGTTAAAACAATAAACTTAAATGATTTTTATAGACCAGCAGCTGCTGCCATGAACTAGTTGAAAGAAAACATAATAAGTAAATATAATTCAGCAGATACCAGATCTCTAATATCCCTAAGAGCACATAATAAAGCATTTCTATGAATACCACATGTGGTTTTTAAAACACAGACTTAAGAAAGCTGTATCTCATGAACCACCTTTGATTATTGTGACTTAGAAGTCAGATCATAACTGATGCATGAACATTCATGATGGCTTGTAAAAAGCAGAAATATCCACAAGCCTGTGAATTTTAAAGCATGTAGAACCCACCTTTTTAAAAAAAATACTTTCTTCTCACTTCAGACATATACAATGTAGATTTCTACATCTTGATTATTTGCCTAGTTTATGAGATAGTCATTAGAGAAAAACAGTTATAATGCATTACATTTTATCTCATTTCAAGTAGCTTTAATCCACTACATTTGAGCTGGAGATCAGTTCCATACTGATTCAAATTATACCCGGGTTATCTTTCTGATACAGCATGTTAAGTCTTGTGTTTTTCACAGGTAACATGTCCATTGCAAAATGCATCCACAAGTTGGCTTGGGTTGCACAAGAAGTTGGAAGGGGACACAGGAAAGATATTCCATAATATATAACATGCTCTGCATATTAAGCTGGGAGAAGGAGAAAGGGGGGATTTTTGAAATTATGGCATTTGTCTTCCCAAGCAACTGTTCCACATGATGAAGCCCTGCTTCCCTGGACATGGCTGAACACCTGCTTGCCAATGGGAAGTGGTTATTTGTTTTTTTTGCTTTGCTTTGTTTACACACATGCTTTCACTTTACCTATTAAACTGTCTTTATCTGAACCCATGATTTTTCTCACTTTTACTCTAATGATTTTCTCTGCCATCCCACTGAGGTGGGAGTGAGTAAGTGACTCTGGAGATCTGGGCTTAAGCTAAGAAGAATCCTGCCTGAAATGCTTGCTTCTTTTATTGATAATAAAAGGAGGTTAAATTTTGCACCAGACAAATCACACCAAGTCCAAACCATAATTACAAATATAAATATTCACTTTTCTGTGATTTGACTCCACATGTTCTCACTCAGATAGACAGAGCTGCTTATAAGAGCAAATAGACAAAAAAAAATCATTGTACTTCACTCTAATAAGGAAAAAAAATCTGAATCTTCCACCTCCAGCACTGCAAAAAGTTAAAAAGTTGGTTAACCCAGATTATCAATTTATATAACTTCATCTCTCACATTTTTACCTTATAGGAAGTGTACACAAGTAAAACATCTTGTCTTCACAGTGGATCTCCAAAGTTCGTGGGTTGTGGGTTTTTGGATTTTGGTTGGGTTTTGTTGTTGTTGTTGTTTGTTTTGTTTTGCTTTGCTTTGCTTTGTTTTAATAACATGAAAAAGAATTAACTAATTAGTATATTTTCCTAAGCATATATTGTCATTTAGTTTCAATAACAAAGGCAGTAGAACACAAGAAAAATCCATACAGACATAGCAGAGCATTCTTTTCTCTTTTGGATATTCTTTTAAAATCAATTACATGTCAGCAAGGGAGGCCTGAAGGTAGCAAGACAGTCAATGTTTTTTTATTAGTACTGGACTGTCTTTACAACTGCAACACATTTTAGCCACATGTCAATCATATTCTAACATCAGTCTTTTATTAGTTTTCCTCAAATTATTACTTTCTTCTCAGATTAAATGAAAAGGAAAATTGAAATACTCTTTTACATTTTTATATTCTCCATGAGAAAATTTAGAAGTAATCTAAAATAAAGCAACCAGCAATCTATCTGCTTTTTCAGTCAGTATTGACATACTGTTCAATTCCATCTGTATGCTAATATCAAGATTCAGTTCTGCAAATGTATTCCTCAAATTAAACATAAGACAAAAAATGCAGTTCTGATGTAATTCCAGTGGATAAATATGTATCATTCACAGTTTCATGAAGAGTCCTCATATTTCAGTAAGAATTTTAATTAAATACCCCAAAAGCCACAAAAATCTCTACAAAAACTGAGGGATACATATATATAGATTTTTATTGCATGTTCAGATTTAATAATAAAGACATAGCTGCTGCATTCAATATCTGGCTGAGCTTCAGCAGGATATTGAGCAGCCATATCCTTATTTTAAAAATTAATCTATAATAAGTATCTATGTCTAGAACAGAAAGCTCTGTGGATTTCCTTTAAAAGCAAAATGAATAAAAAACAAACATCCAACGTGGAAGTAGTTGCAATTACTTTTTTCATGTTAAATAGGAAGCGGCACACAAAGGAAGATTATCAAGCCTTCATTTTCACCAACAAAGGTTTCCTTACAGGAAGGTAATTCTGCAGCGAGCATAGAGGAGAGAAAGACATTAAGTAAGCACTATCAGTTTGCTTAGATATAGATCTTAGGGTTTTGTACCAGCAAGTATCCAGCCACACTCCACACAAAATAGATTGATCACGGTGAAGTTCTTAATGGACTTCATGGAATGCCTGGCTCTTCTGCCTTTCCAGATTTATAGGAGTCTCTGCTGGAGGTTGACTATATCCTGGGGAAGCCAGAGAGGAACAGCTGATGGCATGAATGCTGTTCTTGTAAGGGTGCTCACCAGGAAAAACACTCACATATTTTTCTCTCATCTGTTTATGACATCTCTCAGTGCCGTATGTCTTTTTCTTTTACAACAAAAAAGAGAAAATAGTGCGGTTTTGTTTTTATAAACCATATGGCATTACATTAAATTGTCACAGAAAAATTGTTTAAATTCTCTAGGATGTTAGGCATTTGAAAGAAATATTACTGTGAGTAGACCTAAAAAATCAATCAACACTGTTGCTGCCTCTTTGTTAGTTAGCAATTCATAGCAAAATTGAACAAAGAAGTAATCATATTATATCTCTATTCCTAAAAAAAATCTATTGCATTAAAAAATAAAATATTTTCCATTTAAAATAACATTTTAGAAGTCTAATTATGAATATTTCTGTGTGTGCATATGCATCTTTTACTTAATATCTGAGTGTTTGTGCATACATGTGTATGTGTTTGTATGTGTGCTTGTGTGTCTTTTCAGGTAGGGATGCTGACTGTTGTAAAGATGCTTCTAGAAGGAGAAGGAAGGTGATCTTATACTAAACTATAGTACTTTAAATGTGTAGTCAAAATGCACCAAGTGGCACCTTGAACAACAAAGGGAAGATATGTTACACCTCAGTGGTTCTGAAAAGGTTTACACAGGCTCGAGGTGATTATAGAGGCATTAAATGAGCAAGAAACTGATGAACATGATCCAGATCATCAATAAGCAATCCAGATGTGCAGCACAAGTGAATACAGAGATTGATGAATCCTTTGAATTGGGTAAGGGAAGCAGTAGGAGTTTGACAGGTTATTTACTGACTGCCATAACCTTTAATGCTGCTCCATGAATCAGCTAGCAGAAAGCTACAGCAATGGCAGGCTCTGTCTTAGGGTTACAGCTCCTACAATGCCCTCATCAGCTCATCTCTAGATCTGCACTTCACTCACAGTTTTAAATGCAACCATTTGTTGCCCTTCTTATATCAGAGCTTCTACCATGGTAGCACAAGAAGAAAAGGTCAAAAGAGTATATTCAACACAATATGGAAAAGATCAGGAAAAAAATAGGAACTTAACACATCACTCCCCACTTAAGACGGCATCAATACATGTAGTCAAAGTTCAGCTATTTATTAAGACATTTATTGAGACAATGCTGAGGCTTCTCATAACCTTTTGTGCGAGGTGTAAAACATTATCATTATCCAAGAAAACTTATAATTTATGACTACTCTTAGGCTTTCTGTTCTAACTGGTGGGGTTAAAGAAATTACCTTGTTCTGCTACTCAATGCCACCTCTCTGCTGGAGGTTATAGCCCTCCTAGGAGAACAAACTATGTGAGCGCACTCTGTGTGCTTCAGTATGAACTCAGCTAAGAGAAGCTGTAATGTGTATTTTACAGATTTTGCTTCAGGATTCTGAAGATTCAGCAAAGGGGTGGTAACTGCTTCACTGATCAGACTCATGCCTACAGCAAACACTCTACCATAGTTAACTAAGCAAACTATGACTCCTTTTTTTTTGTGGGGAGAGGCAAATTATTCCTGCTAAGGAAGCAACTTAGCCTGTATGAAAATGAGAAAGTCGCATAATTTACAACAAGGTGGCAAAAAGTACCAAAGGAGTGAGAGGTCTATAAACAATGTGGTGCATCAGAAAACAGAGGGCTACTGAGACCAGCAGAGCACAGACATACAAAGCTATACCTCACAGACATTAGGAGTTACCTTCCCTCTAGTCCCAGGACAAATTTGTAGATACTGATGCACAAAATGTACTTGAAATAATATCAGTCTGAAAGCTAATCAGGAGGAAAGATGTATGTGTCAGAACAGGGCAGTCAGGGACAGACTTACTTATACTTTTTTTTTTGTTGTTGATTTTGTACTTCCTTTGAAATTAAAAATAAATGGTTACAAATTATAAATTTGACTTTGAATTAAAAGATTTTGAGCTGCCCACTTAAAAGATCCGGTAAATCCACCTTAAATTGCTAGCCAGTATTGGGGCCTTTGAGACATGTTCAGTGCAAATTTTGGGCCTTTGTTACTGCCCCAGACTATACTACCCAACAAGATACTGCAAGTGAGTGTGGGGCCCCATGCTTCTACCACAGCTGATCCTAATACCTTATGTATGTGACCAAAAGCACAGCTGTTTTGAGGTATTTATGTAGTGCTGTCTAGAGGGAAGTTGTACACCACTTGTCAAGCAAGTTAGAGCAACTTGAGTGTAATTGGTAGCAGTTCCAGTAGTGATATACTGTGGTGGTTTTCAATGTGGATTCTTTAAGAAGCAGATAGGAATTTCTTAAGGACCCAACAAAGCAAATCCAGCTGTTCTCCCAAGGCCAAGCTCCCAAACCCTGTTACTGACAAGACCGACTGGGCCAGTCAACGCTGGTCACAGCACCTCTGGGAATCACATTTTAGAGAGAGAAAAACACAAACAGACGCATTTTGCCACCAGAGAAGGGAGTGACAAGATGTAAGAAACTTTGCAGACACCAAGGTCAATGAAGCAAAGGAAGATCCCTGAAGCCTGTGGAGAATACCATGGTGAAGCAGGTGTCCCTTCGCAGCCCATGGAGGATGGAGACCCCACTTGTAGACCAGGGGAAATGTGTGAGAAATGCCGCCCCGTCCCCCAACTCCTCGCCCCCATCAAGTAGGACAACAACTCTTAAGGAACTGACTGAAGACTGAAGCCTCCATTCCCTATTTCCCTCCCTTCCCCCCTTGCCATCCTGGGGGGGAGAAAATAATGAATAAAGTGAAGTCTGCAAAGAAGGGTAGTGTGGTGGTGGTGGTGTTTTAAGAGCTGTTTTATACTTCTCATTATCCATCTCTGGTTTCCCTGTGTTTGTATGGTGTAGTGTCATAACTTAGAGTTTTCTTGCCTTTCTTCTGTGTTGAGTCTGTTTTTCCCGTGACACTAATCGCAGAATGATCTCTCCCTGTCCTTATCTCGACTCCAAAGACTCTCAACATGTATTTTCTCCCCTGTCCAGAGTGATTTTCATGGGAGTCTGGCCTCCAGCCAGGGTCAAACCACCACATATATGTTTAATTTATAGCTTGTAGTTTTATTCTAAATAAGAGGGAATATGTACTACAAAGGAATTAATTCATGCTCTTTTAGCAGATAAACGATTTTCAAGAGGATTTCCCTCTTGTATACTACAAAGACAACTCAGTAGTCTTCCAAAGAGCAGGATATATAGTATGTTCAGCTAGTTTTTACCTCACAAACATGGTTATTTGCAATACAGATCTTTCAGGTTTCATAGAGTTTTATTATTATGTAGACTGCTGTACTGGGTCTGGCTGACATGCAGTTAACTTTCTTCATAGAGGTCTGTATGATCCTGTTTTTGGTTTGTGTTGTTAGCTCACCAGTAGTTTTATTCTTGTTCCTTTTTAGTTAATTATTTGAAAACTGATAGAAAGGTCTTTAGGGAGCCTTTTGATTCAAATTTTTTTTCCATGTAAGACAAGATGTACTTGGATGGAAACAAAACATGTATCTTTACAACCTTTTTAAAAATATCCCTCTGTTTTCCTTTTTCTTTACGATGATAAGGTTGAGTGTTTATGGGTAAGGATGGGGAGGAAGGCCAAGAAACAAGGCAGATATCCTGCTGGAAGTCTGTTACAGATCACCTGATCAGAAAGTAGATGAAGCACTCTACAGGTGGCTAGCAGAAGCCTCACAATTGCTAGCCTTTGTTCTTGTGGGGGTCTTCAACTTGCCAGAGGTCTGCTGGAAATACAATATAGTGGTAAGGAAATAGTCTAGCAGGTTCTTAGAGTGTGTGAAAGATAACTTCCTGGCACAACTGGTAAATTAACCTACCAGGGGACCTTCCCTGCTTGACCATTTGTTTACAAACAGAGAAGGACTTATGGGAGGTATAGAAGTCAGAGGCCATCTTGAGCTCAGCAACCGAGGTACTATCTTTTCAATTCATAATGAAATAAAGGGAGACAGCAAGACTACTACTATAGACTTCCACGGGCAGACTTTGGTCTGCTCAAGACATTGGTTGAAAGAGTCCATTGGGTGATGGTACTGAAGGGCAAAAGAGTCCAGGAATGCCGGGCTCTCTTAAAGAAAAAAAGCTTGAAGGCCCAGGAGCAAGCCATCACAAAGCACTACAAGACAAACTGCTGGGGAACAGGACTGGCCTGGCTAAACAGGGACCTTTTGATAGAGCTCATTAAAAAAAAAAAAAAAAAAAGAGCATCTAACACTCTTGGAAGAATGGACAGGCAGAAAAGAAATAATATAGGGATGTAGTTAAGTCATACACAGATAAAATTAGTAAGGAAAAATCTCAGCTAGAACTCAGTCTGGCCGCTGTTGTAAGGGATAACAAAAAGTGTTTTTATAAACACATTAACGAAAAAAGAAAAAAAGAGCTAAGGGGAATCTCCATTCCTTATTGGATGTGGAGGGGAACAAAACCACCAAGGATGAAGAAAAAGTTGAGGTAGTTAATGCTTTCTTTGCTTTAGTCTTTATTAGCCAGAACTGTTGTTCCCATGACATTCAGCTCCCTGAGCTGGAAGGCAGAGATGAAGAGAAGAATAAAACCCCCATACTCCAGGAGGAAGCAGTTTACAAACTCTCCATCATTTATCAACAGCCCTTCTTAACAGGGTAAATCCAAAATGACTGGAGGCTTGCCAATGTGATGCCTACATATAAGAAGGGCCAATGGATGATCTAGGGAACTACAAGCCTGTCAGCCTGATCTTAGTAGCAGGTAGAAGTTCATCCAGAGTGTTCTCACTAGTCATGTGCAGGATAACCAGGGGATAAGACCCAGACAGCATGGGTTTATGAAAGGCACATCCTGCTTGACTAACTTGATCTCCTTCTAAGACCAGGTGACTCACTTAGTGGATGATAGAAAGGCAGTTGATGTTATCTACCTGGACCTGGACTTTAGCAAAGCCCTCCATACTGTCTCGCACAGCACTCTCCTCAAGAAGCTGGTAGTTCATGTCTTGGACTGGTACACACTTCACCAGGTAAAAAACTGTCTGAAAATCCAATTGCAGAAAGTTGTGATGATTAGAGTCAAGTCTGGTTGGTGGCTGGTCACAAGTGGTGTCCCCTCAGGGGGCATCCAGCTCTGGGCACTCTAACATAAGAAGACTAAGCTACTAGAGCAAGTCCAGAGGAGGGGCACAAAGCTGATTAGAAGGCTGAAGAACATTTCCTTGGAAGACAGAGTGAGAGACCTGGGCTTGTTCCTCCTGGAGAAGGGAAGGCCGCAGGGCGACTTTATTTCAGCTGATCAGTACTTAAAGAGAACCTACAGGATATCTAGAGAGGGACTTTTTTGCAAGGGCAAGTAGTGGTAGTACAAGAGGGAATGGGTTTAATCTAAAAAAAGAGTAGATTTAGGTTAGATATTAGAAAGAATTTCTTTTCTGTGAGCGTGGTGAGGCACTGGAACATATTGACCAAAGAAGGTGTGGATGTCCCCTCCCTGGAAGTGTTTAAGGCCAGGTTGGATGGGGCTTTCAGCAACCTGGTCTAATTAGCACATCCCTTGCATGGCAGGGGTTAAAGTCCCTTCCAACCAAAATTATGCTATGATTCTATGATCAAGGCTTTCTCTGCTTTCCTCTCTTCCTCCATAAATGAGTAGTCTGTGTGAGAGGAAGAATTTGGGAGGGACACAGCTTGGACAGTTGACACAAATTGGAGAAAACAATATTCCAACTTGACTTTTTGCTCAGGTCAACTCACAGCTACTGTGAAGATATGCATAATAGTTTTGCTTGTTAAAAAGACTCCATGACCTTCCACAGTGATTTAAATTTAGATACTACTCCATTTTACAAGTTACAGATAGCAGAAAAAAAATAATTTAAGCATAAACAGTCATGTTTGCTCATCTGACTTTTGCAGACAAAAATTGTTCTAAAACTGATAACATAAAGCTTTGATGACAAATAAAATAAATTCAATGGAAAATTAATGATAGCAGAAATGTTCCATTTTAGTGGTGGATGACAGGAGACTTCTATTCAACTACATAGCAAACTACTCTGAAGCATTCTGTTTCCAGCAAACAAAAGATAAAAAGAATTCATAACTGAGTTGATAGAATATTGTGTTAAAATAAAGAGGTAAACACTGTAGATATCTGTAAGAGGAAAAACCTCTCATTTGATCTGTTAATACTGAACTAAAGAAAATAGAAAAATGGATGATCAGATGATAAGATGCGAGGAGGAGAGAGTTTTCATAATTGCTGCTGAAAATGATTAAGTCAAGTAAATAAAGTACAAAATTAATTTAGTACCAGGAACGCACAGTTGGAAAAAAAAAAAAAAAAGCAGAGCATTAGAGATGGAAAACATAACACTTAAATCCTTTTTTTTTTTTTTTCTGTGTAGCGAAGATTGCTCATTTTTAACTGTATATTGCAAGGTAGTGAATGTTTCTAGTACATTCCAATGGGAGTCTGGAGTGTTTCCCATTTTACATGATACAGCCCTCAGGAGGGCTAGAAATAAGTGAAGGAGCATAAAAGACCATGTTATTTTAATGCAAAACAAAATGCAATGTAATTGTTAGTGAGAGCATGTAAATAAGGGAGAAAAGATTAAATCCATGCAAATATGAGCTGCAGTTCTTGATAAAACATAGTGCTTGTTTACAATTTACTGAGCTGCTCTGTGGAGAAGTTCAAGAACAAATGGGCTCTCGTTGTCTAAAACATGATGGAGGGTTGGGGTTTTTTTGTCTTTTGTTTTTTTTTTTTTTTTTTTGGTGAGGGCATGTGGAAGAGAGAGAAGAAAGAACATTGAATGTGTATACTTATGGCTATTACTCAATATCACTGCTGAATAGATGAATTCAGACTTTCCAGTAAGAAAATCCAGAATAACATGCTTCAAATTTCCTTCACGTAATTTCTTGTGGAATATATAAATAGGGAAAACTGATAAAAATGGACAATCATTGCCCTGAGAGAGCAGTGACTTCTTGGTCTGAGGTTTTTGGAGGAGGGCGTTGAAGGATGGCACAATAACAAGGACTAGTGTTCACTTTATATTCAACATTTGGATAGGTATAAACATACTGTGAAAAAGGTCATCTTCTTACTATTTTGATATACTTCTTAAATGTATTTCTTGAGACAATCTGAATCCATCAGACTTTAATATCATGGGGATTTCTCCTCCACAGTGTTTTTTTTATGTTGTGTTTTTTTAGGTTCAGTTAGTAGGAAGTCTGAGGACATACTCTACTGATGCAACACAAACACACATGGAGATACACACACAAACTATGTGCACAGCAGGCCAAAAAAATCAACAGAGGTAGAGACCAGTACCTTCACAGGTTCCTGCATAAACACCAAGAGCAGGCACAGTAACACATGCAACAGAGCAAAATACATTTGTCCTCTCCAGCTGGTACAGACTCAAGTTCACTAGCAGGTGTATACTTACCCTATCTCTCTTACGATCTTAAGCACATGCAGGATCTGTGCACAGCTCCCAGTGCTCATTATGTTATTGCTGATGTTGTCACTGGTTTTGTTTTTGTTTTTTTTTTTTTGGTGGTTACGGTTGTTGTTATTATTGTTGCTGTTGTTATTATTGTTGTTATTATTAGCATCTGGTACTTGTTATTGTCTTATCACCTCCTTTTTTGTCTTCTGTTTTTGGGTGTTTAGTTAATTGGTTTTCTGCTCTCTGTTTTTTGTTTCTCATCCAATATACTTTCAAACTACATGTTCCTGCATTCTAAGCGTCTCCACATCCTTACCTTCCATATATCATTACAGTTTCTCCCATATATAGCCATTCAGAGCACTTGGAATTTCATGTTTAGCATCTCAGTAGTTCAGCTACTGGCTTAAAGCCAACTGCAGGAGTTCATTTCCACAATAAAGCAGTGACATCCTTAAAATTGGATGCAAATTCAGTTACTTACACATTTAGACATCAGTGCTCTTCTTCTATGAGGACTATAACTCCAAAAACTTGACGTAATTTTTGTCTTCAAGGCAAATAGTTCAGAGACCATGATAATTTAAGTCAGAAAAGCAGAATAGCTGGAAAACGGTATTTTAAAGATCAATAATAATTATTAAATTGTGGATTAGATATTTTCCCCTAAAATTTATTAGGTAACTACTTGCATAGTTCTACATACACAAGAGAATCACTGCTATTCATTAATTCAGCTAATGACATCTGATTTTTTTTTCTTCTCTTTAGTAACTGGAGGCAGTGGAAGAGTTGCTGTGATAGATTTTTCTGGGTAAGTTCTGTTACATGCAGCCTTCATGTCCAATCTTCCAAATACGATAAAAAATATTCATCTTGGGAAGTCCGATGATGATACTTCATTTTCTTTTGCACATTCTGTGAAATTTTTATGTGAGAAAATAACGCCGGAGGAAAGGCAAGTATGAATTTCATGAGGCTTATACTATCTGCCTAGGTATCTCACTAAAATTATTACTTGTGTTCAGGCTGCTTATTGGAAAATAGACATGGGAGCTAGGCTGAAAAACTATGAAAGCCTTACTGATGTTTACCCTTCTACATGACAGCTGTGTATTTACAAGTTAATTTATATTTATACCTTGATTTCTTGTCACAGATTAACCTCCAACTGCATTTTGTTGACATGCATAGCAGGATAGCTACAGAATTGCTTGCAGCTCCCAATATTGTGATCAGGCTCCTGAAACAGAAATTAAAATCCCAAACTGACACTAGAGATTAACATTCCTGGACTCATTAGGGGTAGTAAATTCATCAACAAGATTACTAACGTATGAGTCTATATTTATTTACAAAAGCTAGATGGAATTAATCTTCATCTGTATTGGGTTGACCCTGGCTGGCCACCAGGTGCCCACCANTAAGGATCAAGGGACATCATCCAGCAGTTATTGTCACAGGTAACACAGACTCAAGTTAGAAAAAAAATATCTAATTACCAGGGAAAACAGATTAAGGTAATGAGTAATAAAAACAAATCAATCCTCCATTCCTCCCTTCTTCCTGGGCTCAACTTTACTCCCAAATTCTTTACCCTCTTCCCTCCAATAGTAGAAGAGAACTGGGAATGGGGATTGTGATAAGTTATTTACAAGTTGCCTCTGCTGCTCCTTCCTCCTCAGGAAGAGGACTCCTCACACTCATTCTGCTCCAGCACAGGATCCTTCTCATGGGCTACAGTCCTCTAGGAACTTCTCCAATGTGACTCTTTCCCACGGGTTTCAGTTCTTCGTGAACTGTTCCAACATTTGTCTCTTTCATGGGGTGCATAACTTCAGGAACAGCCTCCTCCAGTGCAGGTCCCCTGTGTGTTCACAAGTCCTGCCAGCAAACCTGCTCTGGCATGAGCTACACTGCCCATGGCTCCACCGGTTCTTCCAGGAGTTTGCTCCAGTGTGGGCTTCCCATGGGGTCACAGACTTGTTCAGGTGCCTCCACTTGCTCTTGGTATGGGGTTTTCCATAAGCTGCAGGTGGTACCCTACTCCGCCATCATCCTTGATGGGCTGCAGAGGGACAGCCTGATTCACCATGGTCTTTACCATGCTTCAGGAGAATCACTTCTCTGGCACCTGGAGCACCTCCTCCCCTTCACTGACCTTGGTGTCTACCGTTTCTCTCATATCATCTTACTCAGCTCTCTGGCTGCAAGTATTGCTCTGGCTTCAAAAATTGCTGCTCTGTGGTTTGGTTGGTTGGTGGTTTGGGTTTTTTTAGTTGGTTGGTTTGGGGATTTTTGTTTGTTTTTGTTTGTTTGTTTTTTACATTCCTAAATATGCTATTACCAAGGAACTACCACTGTTGATGATTATCTTAGCCTTGGATCTCTTAGAGCTGACTGGCATTGGGGAGCTACATAGGGGAAGCTCCTAGAAACTTCTCACAAAAGCCACTTCTCTATACCTCCACTACCAAAACCTTGTCACACAACCTCAAAATTTCATCTCATTGCTGGCTTTTCTCATATAGAACTTAATTCTGCAAAATGCCTTGGAAATCTTTCACTGTTCATGAACAGTCTGGCAGTAGTATAAAACCCCATTAATGTAAATGTTAACTTAGAAGCACTACTCAGACTAAAGGAGGAATCAAGCAAACCAGAGTTCACTGTGAAAGTTCTGCAAGTGACATGAGTAAAACCTATTGAGTTGTGAAGCAACTATGTGTTCACTGACTAAATATTTAAAAACAGGTATCAAGGAACTGAAACATCTACCACACTCTTCTGATATGTCATCATGTAGCAGAGAATAAGAAATGAACCATTTTTAAAATGCAACTTGATAGAATAAAATCTTGATCTTTTCTGCACTGCAATGTACCGTGTAACATGTATTCATAAAAGGCGTCAAGAATAGATTAAAAATAAAAATGTTTTTAAAAAAAAAATAGAACAGGTCTGTGTCAGGGTCAAAGGTTTGCCATAAAAATTATCTCAGAACTCAAAGTTAGTAGCAGAAAAAAAAAATCTTTTCAGTTTCAACCATATTTTATATTAATTTAATTATATATTATTATATCATATTAAACTATGGACTCTTTGGTCCATAACTGCAGCTCTATCAGATCTATCTAGCAAATTGTCTATCACTGTATTAGCATGTTGCTGACTAAATGGTATACAAGTTACCACCACGGTCTGGATAATCAATTCAGGACAGAACCCTAAGATGTTTTACATGTTGAAAAGAGATTCTGACCATTGGACCTGTCAGAAGTCAATGTTCCTGACCAGTCATTTTAATTAAGTTCTTTCAAAGTGGATGTGCAAGCAGAAACAAACACTGTCCTTCCATTTTTACTGCTGCAGCAAAAAAAAATGTCCTCAGGACTTTGGTAAACCAGGCTCCAAGTAAGGGCACATACTGTCCAGCACCATCTGAGTTATAGAAGCACTGTTCAGAAAGCAGATCATGAGAAGCACAGTACTTAGTTACAGTGCAACTAAGTATAAAATATGAGGTAGTCTATAACTATATGCTTATTCAGTACACAGGATAAATGCTATACTTGGTTACACAGATTTCAGTGGAGTACTTATGGTACCCTGAAAAGAGTAAAAAACTGTGGTGGTTTGACCCTGGCTGGAGGCCAGACTCCCACCAAAGTCGCTCTATCACTCCCCTCTTAGCTGAACAGGGGAGAAAATACATGTTGAGAGGCTTTGGAGTCGAGATAAGGACAGGGAGAGATCATTCTGCAATCAGTGTCATGGGCAAAACAGACTCAACACGGAAGAAAGGAAAGAAAACTCTCTAATTTATTACACTACACTACACTACANCATGAACTTCCACTTTTAAGTGTAAGAAGAGTGTCTACAGGTCATGGAAAGAGAGAATGGCTATGTGGGGGGAATACAAGAATATTGTCAAAGATTGCAGGA
>VXBZ01002901.1:253250-280528 GCA_013399135.1 Heliornis fulica
GAGTCATTGCTAGGCCACTGTCCAACATCTTTCAGAAATCCTGGGAAACAGGAAAGGTGCTTGAGGACTGGAGAAAGGCAAATGTCACTCCGGTCTTTAAAAAGGGCAAGAAGGAGGACCCGGGTAACTACAGACCGGTCAGCCTCACTTCCAACCCAGGAAAAATGATGGAATGACTTATCCTGTCATGTGCTGTCTCCAGGCACATCAAGGATAAGAGGGCTGTTAGGAGCAGTCAGCATGGTTTTACCAAGGGGAAGTCATGTTCGACTGACCTAATAGCCTTTTACGAGGATATAACCAGGTGGGTTGATGATGGTAGGGCAGTGGATGTGGTTTTCCTTGACCTCAGTAAGGCATTTGACACTGTCTCCCACAGCATCCTGGTGGGCAAACTGAGGAAGTGTGGCCTGGAGGGTAGAGTAGTGAGGTGGACTGAGAGCTGGTTGAAGAGAAGAAGCCAGTGAGTTGTCATTAATGGGACAGAGTCTAGCTGTTTTCAACTAGAAAATAGTTGTCTATTCTAACTGAATATAAGGAAAAACCTTTTCACCATGAGGGTTACAGAGCACTGGAACAGTCTGCCCAGAGAGGTTGTGGAGTCTTCTCTGGAGACATTCAAGACCAATCGGGATACATTCCTGTGTGATCTAATCTAGGTGATCCTGCTCGGGCAAGGGGATTGGACTGGATGATCTTTCACGGTCCCTCCCAACTCCTGACATTCTGTCATTCTGTGATTCTCCATATGAGTCCTCTCCCATGGTGCCTTGGCTCCACACCAACTGACCCAGCGTGGGTCTTCTATAATAAACTCCAGTAATAAACTCATGGAATTTCTCTTAGTCTCTCAAACCCAGACTGCTCCAGTCTGATCCCCAATGGAGCCACAAGCCTTAGCAAACCTTCTCCGTCTCTCTCTCTGCCTCTTATCTTTCTCCATGGGCTGCAGCTGCTGCCAGGAGCTTGCTCCAACATAGATCACAGACTCTTCCATATTCCTACCCCTACTCAATAGTACCTCTCCACAGGCTGCAAGTGGGGTTTCTTCATCCTCTATGGGTGCAGTGGGGACACCCACCCCACCATAGTATTCTCCAAAGGCCATAAGGAATCTTCTCTCAGTGCCTTCTCGTCCCCTCTTTACTGACCTTAGGGTTTCCAAAGCTTCTTACATCTGCTCACTCCCTTTGCCACTCTGGTGGCAAAATGCAGCTGTTTGTGTTTTTCTCTCTCTAAAATGTGATTCAAAGAGCTATGACCATTTCTGGCTGGCTTAGTGTTGTCAGCAATGGAGTTTAGGAGTTTGGCCTTGGGAGCCCAGCTGGTATTTACTTTATTGGACCTCAAAAGAAGCTTCTAGCTGCTTATTAAGGAAGCCATCCCACAAAACCACAACAAAAGTAAATGTGGGATCTGAGTAACAGCTGATTTTGAATCAACATTGTTACCACAGAATAATGATAATTTTCAGAATCTAGTAATGCCTAGCATTTAATCACAACTTTACAACTTTATCTTTGCTGTAGCTTGTTTTCTTTGGAGGATGGAGGCTATTCTTGGAGCATGACATACACTGTCATGTTTGAAGAAAAACTGTCAAAACAAATGCATAGGGTCATGCAGCAAGTGGTTTATCTCTGGAGAAAATATAAGAATAGAGAGGACTGTGGTCTCAGAGAGAGACTAGTAATTAGGTATTGATTGCTTTCACCAAGGCATTGTGTACAATTCTAAACAAATGCAAGATCATCTCTGCCTCTTTTCTTTTAAACCCAGATATTTGTCAGTGCATTCATTTGAAAGATTACAAAACACCAAGCAGTTTTTACAGTTGATTCCCTCGGGCTTCAATTCATTTGTCTCCCACAAAAATCCTCCATTTGAAAGGAATTTCGAAGGAATCAGCAATACTTCAGTTCTTGCCCACAGTCAGGACTTTTACTTTAGATTAAGGAAAAACAGAGCAATTGGCTTGCAAGACAGAAGATAAACTATCTCTCCTTAAAGCCACAACAAAAGTTGGAGAGACAAGACCTTGGCTTCATGCAGTGCATAGATCTAATCAACCTTCACCCTTCTGTCTCTCTTCTTACTTTTATAGACACAGTTAATATAGCCAAATGAGGTCCTATAATATTAATTCCTGTTATATTGCTTGAACACACAAAGTGCCTTGTAAATATCATCTATGACTACAACTGCTCCCTTTAGTATGCAGATATGATATTCTATGTCTTCTGAGTTGACCCTGGTCATAGAAAACATATGTGTCAACAGATAAAAGAGTACAACACTTTCACACTCCCCACACAGTGGGGAGAACTGTTCTAGCAATTTCCTTAGAGACCTCCAAACTCACATATAGAAAGTATCTCAAAAGAAGATGGTCTTTAAAGTCAAAATTCCAGATCTGGTTTATTTTTTATTTTTTTTTTCCTCTTAGAATCATAGAATCATACAATGGTTTGGGTTGGGACATTAAAGATCATCTAGTTCCAGCTAGAAATGTATCATAACATATACTCCATCAGAGAAAAAATATTTCATCAAGCTTAAAGTTTTGTGACCATGTAAACAGTAAGATTATGGGAAAAGAACAACATAGATACTTTTAATTTCCTTTACTCATTCCTTCTGTGGCCTCAACTTGCTGTAATTACCAAACCTTTTTTAGACAATGTTATCATTCGTTGTGAAATTCAGTTACGGAGAAAACAAGTTTTGACTATTTAAATACTTCTTTGATTCCATGCACAATGTAAACAAGATTGCTACTCCAAAGCAAAACATTGCTTGATGATATATGAAAAAAACTAACAGTTTTAAAGTAGATAGAGAAAAATTGTGATTTTGTTGACAACACAGTTAGATATCATACCTAGAAATACAAAGGGCCTAGTTCTGCTTCAAATTAACTCAATAGCAAAACTCTTATTGACTTAAAGGTCAGAAAGATCAGGCCCTAATTTACCAACACTTGTAATTCCCTGATTAAATTTTTAAAGGCCAGATGCTAAAGTGATTTGCAAGCCTTTGATATCCTGTTGAAGGCAGTGTATAAGTTGGAAAACATTGTCTTTGCCTCTTCTTAAGGATCAAGAAAATTCTCCAGCTAATCATGTCAGTCTTTGCCTTGTCATGCAGCAGAGAATTCCAGGCTGTGATTCCAAGCTTGTCACGTTATGTCTTTTCCTCTCACTTCCATCTATTTGCTTTGTTGAAAAAAACTCATCTCTGAATATCAGATAGTTCTGCTTAAAGAACAGCACTTCAGATGTATAGTCCAAGGTATAAAAAACTTGAAACACCACAAAGAAATGCAGAAAACAAATTAAGTGCATGATGTAGCCAGTAAAGGGGATCTGAAATCTCTGAAATTCTGGAATATCTGCCATTAAAACTGTTGTGCAACATGAGAAAACACAAAGTATTTATACATAGAAACCTTAGCACTATGATAATAATCAGGGTATTTCTGCTTACTTATATCTGCTTACTTATCTACTTTCAGATACACTTTCCTATTACAACAAATTACTACATGCAAATTTGCATGACCCCACTAAATGTATGTGAGCTGATTTATTTTCTACAGGCTGTTACTAAGTGAGGAAAAGCTTTTTGATGTTCTGATTCAAGATAACAAAGCTTTTACGCACATAAACACATTTTACTCATATAGATTTTCATCATACACACACACACACACACACACACATATATATATATATACACATCTATATCTCACTTAAACTTTGATTTGATTCCATGTTACATGGGATCTTGAAAGACTTCAGGAAGGGTTTTGTCACTGAATGGCCCAGATATTTCTATGTTGTATGTTTTACACTGATATGCCTGCGGTGGACTAGCAAGTACACACATATATATATGTATATCTGGGCTGTATCTGGTATAGAAAGTAACTCCATGGCACACATAGAGCACATGGCATGAATGCCATGATATACCCTACTAGGACGAACTATCTCAGTTTGTGTTTTAAAGAGCAAATCTGTCCTACATATAGAGAACTTTCCATAGGAAACAAGGAAAAGAAGCTTTGGGACAAAAAAAAGCAAACAAAACAGCCCCCCCCCCAAAGCCCCAACCACACAACAAAAAACCCAACAGCAACAAAAATAAATCCCAAACAAATAACAAAAACAAACAAACAAACAAACAAACAAAAAAACACCAACAAGAAAACCCCAAATCAAAATATAACAAAAAAACCTCACAAAACACCAAAAAACCACAGGATGCAGAGGTGGGTTTGTTGTACAGACACTAACAGACAAAATTTTAATTAAAAAATATGTGGATCTTTGCATAGGGTAACATCTACATGAGAAATTAATTAGTTATAACTATACATAATAAGATAGGACCCCTGTATTGCAAGAGTCTTTATAATGGTATCTTCAGCCAGAATGAGTGAGACTCCAGAACCACTATCCTTCCAACTTCTGATGTTCATCTTGTATGTGGTCATCTGTGATTACTCCAGAGCAAGTATTTTCCCTCACCATTGAGTACCTTAAACTACTTACAAAGCATGTCCTAACTTTCTGTGTACAAAGCACTTTCCTACTGGCTATTTCTGTTTCTCTAGGAAAGTTTCTCCTGTGTATTTACATGTGCCCAGTCTAAGTTTGCTCAGTTATACATCAGAAAGTAGTATAGCAAATCTCTGTGATGATCAAATTCTCCACCCAACTCACTGAAGCATATAAATGGTGTCTATGAATTACTCTGAACACAGCAGGAGATACCCGGTACAATCTCTGGGGCAGACCAAAATTGTTACTCAGAAAACTCCTATAACCACTGGTCAAATACCTTCTTGAAACAGTGGCTGGCAATTCAGTCTCAAACTCATCATAAATGCACAGACCACCCAGAGAATTAATGACACTGTCTGGACATGCAGGCACAGACCTCATAGTGGCTACACTGTAATTGTAACCACAGGATAACCTTGAATTTCATTCTTCTTTCACATTGTAAATAACCACAGTCCTTTCCTAACATTTTCATGGGAACTTGGGCATATCTCCTGAATTTGGTAATATATACACCTTACTCTAAAATTCAATTGGGAAAGATAAAGGAAAAGAAAAGAAATAATCCTTTGTATAACTCCTCTTTGAGGTCACTTAAGCTGTGATTTGATTATATATAAAATGTATATTTCTTTCTGCATCGCCAAGTAAGAGAAACTGTCTTATTTCTTAAGACCAGAGAGAAGACAGAAAATTAGCCCGTTATTTCTAAATAGTGGAAGGTCTGAAATCCAAGTCTTCCTCTGAGATTACTTTGTAGTTTTTGCTTTGCCTATGGGTGTCTATAGATCCTATGAATGAGAATTCCCCTCTGTGTGTGCAGTAGTGCAGTCTGGTTGAGTGGTTAGGATTTGTTTGTTTTGGCAAGATGTTGTGGTTATGTGGTTGTCTCTGGATCAACTTCCTATGAGGTACAACAGAAGGGAAGTTTGGGGTAAACAGACACATGCAATGGAGCCCAAAGTGACAGAAATTCAGGAGCAAAATTTACTGCAGGTCACCTGGATAATATTAAGTTTAGAAGCCAGAAAACTGTCT
This sequence comes from Heliornis fulica, assembly GCA_013399135.1. Lineage (NCBI taxonomy): Eukaryota > Metazoa > Chordata > Aves > Gruiformes > Heliornithidae > Heliornis > Heliornis fulica. The sequence continues at coordinate 258,857 of VXBZ01002901.1, forward strand.
TCAAAGCTGCCCCTTGCCCAATCCTATTTCATTTGACAAAATGCATCAAAAAGGAAAAAATAGATGTGAACTTATGATGTGAATATGCTTAAATGTGAATATGATTAGTAACTGTAGGCCATAAAATAATTTAGGATTCTCTTAGAGGTGAGAACACTTAAGAAATAACAGAACTGTTTATGTCTTCCTGAGTAACTTGTTTTCTTTCAGAAAATTCTTAACCCATGACATTAAAAAATTTTGCTGCAACATGCCAATTTTATCATAATTGCCAAGAGGATATTACAGAAGCTTCATTTCAACATTATTGCTCTAACATGTATGAAATATAGTATAATACAGTGGAAAATTAAAAAAAAGTAATTAAAAAATCTCTTGGCAAGATAAACCAAGTATTTTCTTCACAGAATTTTATTTATTTTTTTTTAGTATTTCCTTCTAAGTTTAAAATTAAACTGCATTTCACACTATAGAGCTGAATGTAAATTTTGTATTCTAGTCAGTTCAACCTCCCCGTTGTTTTCAAAAGCCTATAGGTGTCTAACCAGCAGTGCTCTATCAAGAATCTAAGCTTCTATGTTTGGAAAAAGGAGAATAAATCAAACTGAGATTATACCTGACAGTGGTTTTTATCTCCTTGTAAGCTACAAGTGATAGCATTTCTTCTCACTTGTAGACAGAAGAGATGGAATAAACCAGCTTCAGTTTTTGGTATTATGAGATATAAAATTTAAATAACTCTTTCTCAGTGATATTTCTACAAGTTAAAAGTAATCTAAGAGACTAGCAGCTGTATAATAGTGGATTCACTAATCAATCCTTAATTAATTGAAAATAGGGCCTTCAAATTGATGACTGTTGGATCAGGCCCTAAAGCAAATTGAAAACCTACAAATGTTGCAGTGGCTGTTACAGTTTCACATTTTGTAAAAGATGTGAAAACTGTAATTTCAATCTTGTAAATTGGGAGCTCAAACTGGGAGTTAGTCAGACTAAAATAATTCTTTTTTTCCATTGGGGTATTTCAGCAGTTAGCATCACTATTTAAGAGCTCTGTGGAACCCTTTGGACATTGTAATATCCTTTTATTTTATGTAATTAAAAGAGAGCCTTTAATTTGTGGCATCTCAGGAGTATTATATTTATTTACTTACGGTCAGATAGGTAATTCTGTGTATGAGTCAGGGTGGAAAGAAAGGATTTGTGGGGGTATTTTTCCCCCTTTTTTCTATAATCATCCTACTGCAGGAGCTCTTTTTGATTCAATAATGACATTTGGTGGTAATCCCAGAAGAGTAATAATTTTGCCTGAAGACTAAACCAAGAGCGTGGTGATCTTCCTTGCTGTCAATGACCTATAGATGACATTTTGCACCTAGTTAATTAGATGTCTTTCTTTTGAAAGAAATGGCGAATCATGCATAATTAGAAGAGGCATCAAAGTTGGAGCTGTTGGCTCATTAATCTAATGGAGCTAGCCTATGGCACTTAAAGACCATTTGTATTGCTCATTATGTTTGTGTTATTTTATGAGCAATTAGTGCTCTATATAAGACTGATTCTCTTGATAGTTTTCATAGTAAAACTATCTGGAAGCCAGGACTGATTTTTCACTTCTTTAAGTTAAATTAAGAATTTTTTAAAAAACAAACAATGAAAAAAAAAACCCAAACCCCCCACACCTCGTAGAAGACATTGATTTTTAGGTGATAAAATTAAACAAATGAAACACTGAAGGAAATTGCAATTTCTGTGATGTAATTTTGGTGATTTATTTTTTTGAACCAATGATTTTTGATCTGAATATTTGGCACAGTTCTTCTCTTTTCTTTAGTTCTCTTACTTCCAAGTTACTATTAAATAAATTTTATGTTTTTAACAATATATTTGAAATATATATAAAGATTTAAAACATCCTGGATTTTTATAAAACAGATTCATAATCAAGCTTCCTGGACCTAGTCCATTCTCAGCACAAGGATTCCAGAAGTTTAAATTTCAATTTCCACCCACGACTTGCCAGATTGGTCTATAATCCCTTGTAATTATTCCTCTAGAGAGTCTAACTACTTCAGCTTTGCTAGGATTTGTTCCTGTAGAATGCCTGGTTGTCTATAACCATGTCTCGCAGAAAGCAATCCAAGTAAGCTAAACTGTACATTATCATACCATGTGGCATGCTTAAAAAGACCTCCAGCAACAGCTTTGGAAAATGGCACCACTGATAGTTTCGTATTTTAATTTACACTAAGCCATTAACCACATGCCTGGACTGTTCACCATACATAGCCATGTGGATATGGGTATGAATATATTTGTCTGTGGACATCTTACAAATATAATAAGTGTATAAAAAACCCCAACAAACAAAAAACCCCAAACCAAACAAAAAAACCCCAACAAAACAAAAATAAAACCAAAAAACCCAACAAAACAAAACAAAAAACACCCAACGAACTAGCCAAATATATATTTTAATTAAAACCTAAAATTTCCGTTTTGTCTAAGCATTCGTCTTTTTGTACAACTCTACTTAATGGCAAATATAAAGTCTATCAAGAGGCTTTATATACAAGTTTTTGCTGAATCAATGAACCTAAATTTGCAATTTTGTGGTTTATGAATTTTGAGCTTAAATCTCAATGGCAAGACCTAACCAGGCAAAAGCTATATAGTTTTATAGTACTACATAAGTATATGGTTTTATACTTCTACAATTTTTAACCAGTAAAATTATACTCAGTATTTGGCTCTGTACTTAATTATTTTTCAAAGTGTCAGTACTGGGAAAGTAAACAGCTCCGGGGAATCCATTTGTCAGTAAGGTTAAACAGTTAAAATAGTTCTTGACAAAGTTTTGATCTGGGTCAAGTATTAGTCTCCCAAACACTTTTAAACCATCATAAAGTATTCAAAACAGCTCTCGGGTGTACTGTTTCAGAGGCTTAGAGATTTAATACTGTGAATAGAGCCAAACCATCTTAATTAACTGCTGAACTAGGGAATGACTCCCTGGCACTCTTCTGTTTACTAGCTCTTTATTTTTGTGTGATAATATTTTGTGCTAGGCTGTTCATGGTAGTCATAAAAAGTAGAGACTTAGATGTTAATCTTTGTTCTTCACTAAGACTAGAGCTTATAAATCAATAAACCAGGCTCTGCCCTCTTGAGCTAAGAGAGAACCCAACATTAATAGGGTAGTCTTTCCTCTACATGATCTTAGCCATCCCACGATGGCTCATTTACTGGCTCCCAATTCATCTCATTTTGCCTTCTGAGAACTCCAATCCTCTTCAGTACCTGTGTTCATGGCCAGACAAAATCTTCACTTTTCTTGGCCCTGTGTCCTTGTGACCTCTACAGACAACCTTAATTCTGTTTTTCCTTTTCCTCTGCTTCTTTCATTTCCCAGTTGCTGTCTTTGCTTACTACTAACACTCCACCTTTGTTCCTTTGTACAGTTTCTTTCTAATGCTTTTCATCTATTAAATCATGATGTTTCTCTCTAATGGTTGTTCAAAGTTTCCTAAGGGCACTGAAAGAGAAAGCTACAAGAGAAAAATAAAATAAAAAAAAACATAGCCATCTTTTGCTATGTTTCTTGCAGTACAGTATTTCCTACACCCTGTGCCTTCGTTTGGGTTTTTTCTTCCCTTCCCCTCCCCCCCTTTTCCCTTATTTTTCCCTTTCTTTCCTTCCCCTTCCCATTATCTTTTTCCTAGCCTTGCCTTGTGTTCAGAAGTAAAATATCTGATTTCTAAAATGGTTGCATTCAATGGTTTGAATGCCTGGTAACATGAAACACTATTAGACATTTATAGGCTACTTCTTTTAATGCCACACCAGCATAAATTGATACGTAAATTACACATGTGGTAAACTGCCAGAAGTATCTTTTTCCTGCAGGCTGCAACAATTTCAGTACGAATTGTCCTTCTCTTCAAGTCTCCCTCTTCAGACTCTGGACTCCTTCAGATCATCACTCTCCTGCAGTTGTAAATAAATAATGACCTGTTAATGGACTGATGCAAACAGGTTTATCTTACAGAGGAAAAGAACTGTAAGTTGTGCTTCTCGGTCCTGGCATCTACATTTCACAGTAATGTTACTGAAATAGGCCAAGGTATTTTTGGAGTGAACAGAGCTTTGTGTCACAGTTCATTCTGACCGTGTTCTTATTGCAGACTCCTGAAACGTACTTTTACCAGTGTCTTGAGTGACATCTCCTGGAGAAAGTAAACATGGTCACAGTAATTTGACAGTGAACTGTGGCAAGGTATTTGCAGATTCTTTTTCTGTAATTTTGGTTTTGGCAATGTGAGATTTATACAGCAATTTATTTTCCATTTCAACTAAAGCTGGATTCAGATATGGAGGTTTTCTTCCTCTCACAATAGTGCTAGTTTGACACAAAGCCCCTGTCTGGTGACACAGTAACAGCCATAAAACAATGCATCCATTTGTCTTTATTATTACATCTTTTGACTAGGTGTCTCATGAGAGCTATGTAACCTTATCCTTCTTGCATTGACATTGGGGTAAATCAAGAGGCTCTACAGAAATCTGTGGACCAGAGCCTGATAAAACTTGTTTAAAGTAAAATCAGGACAATGCACTGTGAATAACAAACAGATGAAATTAATGTAACTTGGAAGGAAGAGATGACTCTTCCCTGTGCTTTGGTGTCCTAACCTCTCTGGATAGTCCTTTCTGAACTATGCAGTACACAGTAAACCTAATCCAATGTATTTTACAGCCAGGAACTGGAATAAATAGACATGCTGCCAGAAATATCAAGCTTTTCCGTAATCAGGTTAGCTAAGTTAGAACAAACTATGATATTTTCCCACCATGTACGAAAGACGTACACTTAAGTTCAGAAGTGTTAACAGAACAGGTAGCTTTTCCATTTCATGTATTCACAGACAGTAAACGCAGATTGAAAAGAACAAAACAAAATCCATCTCTCAGCTCATCCCTTAGTCACTTATATTTCAATTTTATTTTATTGATCAAAAACCTGAAGATCAATTCTTTCAACAAAAATACGCCTTACTGTTTTGTTTAAGAGTTTCTGTTATTTTCATGGAGTTGTTGCATACTGCTATAGAAAGAGAAAGCATTCAACCTGAGAAACTAAGAAAATAGATACAGTAATGTATCACTTAGATAGAGGAAGAATACATTAGTGTAATAACCCTTAAATTATAAAGAAAATTCTGTAATGAAATCTCATCTTTCCCAAAAATAAGACCACAATGATTATTCATGGATACTGACCTAGCACAAAGGACAACTTTGGTTTGATTCTTTGCTTTGAGTCCCTGCTTCACTTTATTCAGAGTAAAAGCTCTCATACAATATACTGACTGAAGAGGAGTTTGAAATTAAATCTTTGATCATTAATAGACTCCAGAACATACCACACAGAAAGTTCCAATGAATCACATCTATTTTGATAACTTCATATATTTGAAAGCTATATATATATACACATATATATTCCTAACAGCTCTAATAATTGTATTGAATCAGTTCTAAGCCTGGTTTCTTCTGTAGTTATTCAGACAGCATTATGTGTACTGAACTAACACGCACATTAATGTAATATACATGCAGTGAAAAAAGGTTCCAAATTTTCTTTTTTCTGTCTACTCCATTTATGTGACTCTGTAACACCAGGATCAAGTTTTGGCATGGGGTTTGCATGCAGAAATAGATCTTCCTTCATTTTAATGTTCATTTCTTATAAATGTCTTCAGGTTGCTTCACAGTAGATAACATAGTCAGATTTACTATTTAAAGTTATTCCATTAGTTAAATTCAGCATTTTAAAACAAATCTGAGTCACCACTTTCCTCTGTCACTTTTTACTGTTGTAAAGCTAGCCTGAGACTGCAATGTAGACACTTTTAGTGGTTCCAGACACAGACTAAAGCAGTTGCTGTTGAGAAATCTTTGCGGGACTAGAAGTGTAGTAACAAAATATACTGCAACTTAGCCCATTGCACTATAGTATTTCCTCAAGAAAGTATATCATTAGAAAATACCAGAAAGAATTCCCAAACTCCTCATTCATGTGGAGAAGAAAAATGAATTCATATTAATTTAAGAGGTATTTAAAATTGCAATTTGAAATTATAAAGCTTCAGCAAACTGAACTTTTGGCTTTTAAGTCAGGTGCTCTTCATAACTGCCAGGAATATCTACATCTCTTAATTTTCTACACCAAGAACAGAGGGAAAATTATGCCCCCAGTCTTAAGTTCTGTGAATTAAACCTAAGTGGTTCTCTAGTGGCTATAGTACATTGTGTGAGTATATAGGTTATAGTATATAGTCTCCTCTGTCTCCAGTCTGATAGTCTTTCCTTTTTCTTTGATAATACAATTTAGAGGTTCTTAAGTTGCTTCAGATTTTACTTAAATAGCAATGAGCTTAAACCATAGTAAATTGGTTAAAATTTTTTCTTAAAGTTTAAGGAAGTCAGGTAGACAGATTTAAACAGAAAGCAAAAGAACTGGAGCCTAATTCCTCTGAAAGACTTGAGAAAATTACTAGTGGTAGTACGGGAAAATCCACCGCTGTGTTTTAGATTTTTCACCAGAATAGTAATGCTAACACACCAGTGTCATAGTTTTTGCTGAGCAGTGTTTGCACAGTTTAGTAGTGTTGTCTGCTTCTCACTCTCACCCACCAGTGAACAGAGTGGGGAGTACACAATCTACTGGGAGGAGACACAACCAAGTAGATGATATGAACTTATCAAAGAAATACTATGTGTATTTATTTATTTACTTATTTAGTCTTGACCCAAAAGCTTTTTTTACCTTGACTGTTTACCTCTTCCCCTTGATCTAGTGGGGATCTGGGAAGGCAAAGTGAGTGAGCAGCTGTATGCTACCTAGCACCATGGTTAACCCATAACGGGCAGCAGGTTTGAAGTATTACATTGGTTTATAAATCAGAGATTTAAAAAAAATAAAATATTGTGTTTTGTAATATAGTTTTTTCCTGATTCCAAAATTGGTAAAGAAAGTGGAAGTGGTTTTTTGGGGGATTTTGTGTCATTTTATTTTCTGCTACTGTAGAAACTAGGAGATACAAGAATAGCTTTTCAATTAATGTAAACACTAATTTTTTATTAATGGGGGCATTCAGTAGTTACCCAAATCTTTACAAAATATACCTTTTTATTGGGTTTGCATGGCAAGGTTTTAGTAGTGGTCCAGATACAGATGTGGTTTCTGTGAGAAACTGCTAGAAGCTTCCCTGAATTCTGATACAGCCAATGCCAGCCAGCTTCAACATGGACCTGCCATAGGCCAAGTCTTTCAATCAGTGATGCTAGTGCCTCTGGGATAACAGTTCAGGGGAAAAAAACAGCAGGAACCATTGAAGCTGGAGAGAACAGTGAGAATATGTGGAAGAAATAACTTTGAAGCTGCTAAAGTCAGCAAAGACAGAGGGAGAGGAGGTGGTCCACCTACCAGAGCAGAGCTATTCCTGCAGTCCATGGAGTAGACTATGGGTAGGTAGACTGGTCCCTTGAAGCTTGTGGAGATTAAGTAGAGCAGATGTCCACCTGCAGCCCATGAAAGACCCCACATTGAAGCAGGTGGATGCACCTGGAGGAGGCATCTTTTATTAGGAAAAAAAACTTCACCAGGAGAGTGGTGAAGCATTGGAACAGGCTGCCTAGGGACATGGTAGAGTTGCTGTCCCTGGGGGTGTTTAAAAAACATGTAGATGATATGCTTTCAGGAGATGGTTTATTAATTTGGTGGTGTAGGACTAATGGCTGGACTTGATATTAAGGTCTTTTCCAACCTTGAGGATTCAATGATTCGATGAGGCTGTGACCCTGGGGGAAGCCCACACTGGGGCAGGTTTGCTGGCAGGACTCTGGCCCCATGCTGGATCAATATGTTCCTGAATGACTACATTTCTTGAGAGGGACTCCACACTGGAGCAGCAGTGAACAATGTCCTTCCCCTGAGAATGAAGGAGCAGCAGAGAAAAACTGTTTGATCAACTAACCACAACCCTGACACTGGAGGGAGGAAGTAGAGAATTCAGGAGTAAAGTTGAGCCCAGGAAGAAGGGAGGGGTAGGGGGGAAAGATGTTGTCAGATTTTATTTTTCTCATTTTCCTACTCTGATTTTGATGGTTAGTAAACAAACTCCCATAGTCACAGGATCACAGAATGATAGGTTTTGGAAGGGATCTCAAAAGATCATCTAGTCCAACTCCCAACTCTGTTTTTCCTGTAATTGCTTAACTTGACCCACGATGCATTTATTTATTTTTCAAATACATTATGTATATTATTTATTTATTATATTTTCAGTTCCCTGTCCATATGAGGAGGGGAATGACAGAGCAGCTTTTGTGGGCATGTGGCCTCCAGCCATTGTCAATCCAATACAACCGTACACCAAGAGATGTGGAACAAGACTAGAAGATATAATCATGTTCCATATCCAAGCCCTGTCAGTATTATTAATGAGAAAACAAATTCCCTTTTTATTTGTAAAAAATAATGCTCATATGGAGTTTGGGGAAGAATAAACTTCTAAATCATACTGTCAAATGCACTTTACCACTGTGTTGCAGAGTTACCTCGCAAGTCGTGTGCCAGAGGTTGCTACTTCTGCTGAAGTGCGGTGCATGAAGTTTGTTTTGCCTAATTAATGCAAAGCATTTGTTGTCTTCAAAGGATATTGCAGGCACTCAGCAAATGATCATCCCTTCCATGCTTGGTCTACTCTTTATGGCCAGCACTACACTCAGACGATATGATGGATGTTGCAAGAATGAAGTAGAAGGCTGAGAAGTAGTAATTACACTCACACTGCTTCTTTCAAGCTTTCATCCTCCATGTCTCCTCAGCGCAGCAGATCCTAAAAGTACTTATGTTTGCTGTAAGAGTCTCTCCACATACCATAGGCTTTTCAACTCTGCCTAGTCCAAATACTACAATCTTGTGTGTTAAACTGCAGATCCTAGCTAAGGGTATTTTTTAAACTTCAAGATGCTCCAAAGCCTCTAAACAGGTTAAATACCAAGGTTCTTTGAGCACAAATTAAGTTAATTATCTCTTACTTCCTTGCTGACTGACAAGCCTGTACCTATAAAACTGGGTATGAATATTGACATGGATACAGTGTTAAAAGGTAGTTAATTATAACAGACAGTGGAATTGTTGAGAAAATGTAATTTACCTCTTCCTGTCACCACCTTTCCACCAGGGAACTTTCCTTGCCTGCCATTGCCTGCCTGACCTCATCTCTGCAAACTGGGAGAGTCTGTGTGGACTGAGTCTTCACTGTGGAGGGATAAGGAAAAATCTAGTTAGCAGAAACTTGTACATATCTCTGTCTCCCAGAGAAACAGCAATGTCTCCTTGCTTATAGAATACTTTAAAAATTCCCACTATTACCTGCAACATTCGTTTTCTAAACTTAGATGATGCCACACACTGGATTACAGGATATGGATAATAGTGAATGCCCTAATAATGACATCCTTGGGGCTTCACACAGATTAAGGTGGTGATCCTACACCTTCTTATATGAAGTCTAAAGGATCAAGCACACGTGGGTTCACATACATTTTTCAGCTCTTTTGCGACAAGTAAAAGAATGGAATTTTTGTTTTCTTATTTTTTTTAATCTCAAAGTTCAATATTTGCTTCAACATTTTAGAAAGAGTAGCTGGTTTTTATCCTAACAAGATTCTTATGCTCTATGACTTAAACATTTTTACAGACTTTGTGAGTGAATGAAGGAGTTCAATTCAGTCATTTAAATCACCATTTGAGATGAAGTATCTCACCCAGCCTTAAGGTACCAGTCAAGGACAATGAGAATCTCCTACAGGTTTGGTGCTGTATTTACCTCTCTTTGGTAAAGGTCCTAGATGTGAGATGTCTCAGAGAACTTGAGATACCACTAAATGTTTACAGTAATGTAAACACCTGTCTTGCTTCAAAACCACCTGTGTAAGTTCAGCATCACTAGAGCAGAAGGAAACAAATATTTTATTTTTTTTAAAATCTATTTTAACTAAGCTATTGTTTTCATAATTACAAGTCACTGCCAAATGATAATGAAAAACTTTCAGATCTGGAAACATAAGTTACTGCAGGTAGAACTGGTAATTTATATCTAACAAATAGGCTTTATAATCTAACAAATAGGCTTTATAACTAAGTAGTTACATGAGCTTTATTTCTGTTTTGCTTTTTTATCTTCCTCTATTCTTTTAGCAGACATGTTTAATATAAAATTGAGCAAAGTTATATTCCAAATACACAGTAGTAAAAACTTAAATTAAAAATACCATGATAATGAATACTAAATATCTCTTATTTTCTCTGTAATATTTTTCATTAAATTCAGGTTTCTTTCATGATACATATGAAGAATAGAATTCCTGAGAGAATTTTAAAAAATCAACTAAGTATACAGCCACCAAGACTCAAAGTATTATGTAAAATAAAGCAGGAAAAGTTCTGCTCAGGAATCTACGTTGCAAAACTGACTTGTAAAGCCACATTCTACTTTTTTCTTCAGATTTTCTGTGAAGAAAGAATTTACAGTGTAAACTTCACATTACAAGATTCAAGACACCCATGAAAATAAATTACTCCAGGGAATCTTCAACTGATTCATTATAGTGACTTCCTATGGTCTTTTCATTTTTGAACACAGAACAAGAACAATAGAGATCCTTGGAAAACCTAATCAGAGAAGTATCTCGATATTTTCAGGGAAGAAAAATGGATCAGTTGTAAGACAATAATCTTGCTGAAGTACAAATTTAGAATCACAGGATAAAATGACCACAAGCAGATAAAGTCCTAGAATTGCAATGACTTTACAGCACTTACCCAAAACATCATGATTTATTTAAGGCTTTTTCTTTCTTTCAGGTGCCCTGGAAAAGATTTAATTGTGCAATTCACTGGAATGTCACATAAGGATTTTGGACTATGCTTCCAAGTAACTGTACAAGCTTATATTTGATATCAAAATGTTTATCACCTTTTTCATTCTTGCCTACATAGAAGATTGTTTCAAAAGCAATTTTTGCAATGAATTATGTATTCTTGAGAGCCAACCTTTGACAAAGAAGTATGACATCTATTGATTTGAAGGATTCTGAAAGATTGTGGTTTATTCATAGGATAATATTTTATTTGGAGTCACTGCAATTTGTCTACTAAGTTATCAATTCATCCCTATCTTCAATGAAATTAAATTAGTTTTGTTTTCTTTATTGAATACTTTTAAGATCTCCAGCTTTGTTGATAGTGACTCCAAAAGATATTTATTTGGAAAAGTATGGAATTATCAATAGGGATATAAACAAGACAGTTGTTTAATAACATCTATATATTTGCTCATTTTAGCCCATCAAGATAAACATGTGAACATAAAGGGAGTGTTTACAACCGCTATCTATCAGGCCTCGCTAAACATAAGGAGAACAAAACTAAGTTTGTGCAATTAACTGCATCTCCAGAAATAAAATTACAGAAGCTAACAGACAGAAGCACATTTCTTGTCTGAATAAATGTATATTGCTCTCAACCTAAGAATATGGAAGTGTTTGTAAAAAAAATACATGGCACCTGTATTGAGTACAGAAACACCAGCTCCTTTTTGTTTTTTGTAGATCATAAAGGAAAACACAAAACAATGCAAATAACAAAACACACACACACTAAACCATGAAGCCCTACCTCAATTAGAATAAGTTTTCCAGATTTTGGCTTAAAAATAGTTTCTTCCTAACATCTAGCCTAAATATACCCTCTTTCAGCTTAAGGCCATTACCCCTTGTCCTACTACTACACACAGTTGAAAACCGTCCCCTCCAGCTTTCTTGTAGGCCTCTGTCAGGTATTGGAAGGCTGTAATAAGGTCTCATTGATGCCTTCTCCAGGCTGGACAAGCCCAACACTCTCAGCCATTCTGAAAGGAGAGGTGTTCCATCCTTCTGATCATTTCTGTGGCCCTGCTCTGGTTTTCCCCCAGTAGGTCCATATCCTTTTCATGTTGGGGTCTTCATAGCTGGACACAGTACTCCAGGTTGGGGTCTTGCAAGAGCGGAGTAGAAGGCCAGAATTACGTTCTTGTTAGCCATACTTCTTTGGATGCACCTCAGGATGCAATTAGCTTTCTCGGCTTATAGTGGAAGTTGCCAGTTCATATTTAGCTTATTATCAACCAACACCCCAATGGATAATTCTACCACACAGCTCAAGCAGGGACTGGGTTCATGGTTCAGGGCTGTCACGAGTCCCTGCAACAAAGGGAAGGGATGCCATCCATGAAGCTTGTAAAGAATATTAAGGCCTACATCAGGGCCCTGATGTTCCAATGAAAAACAGAAGGCATTTTCTACCTGGAAACAATGAGTTGCTTCTCACTGATCCCCAAGGGGGTGTGTGGATATTTTATGCGTCTGTAGTACTTACTAGAGATTGATGTGCCCTCATTTTTTCAATAGCATTAGTTCCTTATACCTAAGCTTGTTGGATAAATTGTTTTCTGGATGACTGGAATAGAAGGATTGTAAGTCACAGCTTTTATTTATGGCCTTCTGTATGGATTTGTCTCATATCTAACTGACATAGACTCTGCTTAGCTTGCAGGTTTCTGAAAATCCTTTCCTTAGGAACTTGGCTCTTCTTTATATCATACTGGGAGCCAAAACATTTATTGGCTGCTGAATTTTCCAGGAAGTAACCTGGAAACAGATGAGATGCTGCTTCTCTGGTTTAGTGGAACTATGCCTAAGGACCTTCAAAAAAAAAACAACCCTGGATTTCTCTGTGTTGCTCCTCATCCATAAAATGGAGAAAACAGAATTAATTCCTAAGTTCTCAAGCTGTAAGTATGTATAGGGTTGCAATGTCCTCCAGTATTGTGATATACAGGCCACAGAGGTAATTGATAAGGAAGAACTATAGAAGATTTAGAGATCAGAAACAGTTTTTTAATTGCCAGCCAAGCTGAGTGCTGAACATACAAGTACTTTGAACATTTCCCAGTTGCTCATTCAATCAATCAAGTGAAAAACTGTTGAGCAACCTGAATGTTGAATTAATGTGAGGAAATAATTATTTGCCTATAGACATTTTTCAAATAGAAAAGATTAATTAAGTAGGACATTAATTTAAAATTATTTTCTGACTTGTTGCTCAGAATTCAGTGGATTTTGCATTTGTAGCTCAGATACTTCAATGTAGGTGAGGGTATATTTTCAATTATTATTTTTCTTAAATCAAGTGCAAATTTTTAAAAGAAAGCATTGCACAATGTATAAAATTGCAAGCCTAGATTACTCACTTTAAAAAGAGGTACAAGATTGGCATTTTGAACAAGGAAACAAAATCCCTAAACAAATTCATCAGAAGCAAATGATGACAACTATATAATTCGTATACATTTCTGTATATGAAAGGTCCTGTTTTACATGTGTTAGGATATTTTCTAAGTTTCAAGAAAACTGTAATTTGAAATCCAGTTCCAAAACATTTCTTGTGACCATGACAGAGCACACCCATGCCTCAGAACACCTTTGGACCTTCCTACTTAACTTGCTCTTTTCAGTGACGGCCAGTGATAGGACAAGAGAAAATGGGTGCCAGCTGGAGCACAGGAAGTTCCATTTGAATGTAAGGAAAAACCTTTTCACTATGAGGGTGACAGAGCACTGGGACAGGCTGCTCAGAGAGGTTGTGGAGTCTCCTTGTCTGGAGACATTCAACACCAATCTGGATGCGTTCCTGTGTGTTTTAATTAAAGTGATCCTGCTCAGGCAGAGAAAGTGGACTTGATGACCCTTTGAGGTCCCTTCCAACTCCTGACATTCTGTGATTCTGTGACAGGGAGCTCCAGCTACCAGTGGCACCAGAAAAACACTCAAAAAAAATTGAAAAAGCATTATGTGAACTTGTAAGCAAGGGTATACAAAGAGAGCTTGAAGATGGTGAAATCAGCATAGTGACAATTGTGATGCACTAGAAAAAATTGTACCTTGCCCTGGCTGGTTTGGCAGCCTCTAGAGATAGTGACGTCGCTCACATAAATGGACTTCCTGTGGTTCCCTCAGCTTTCCCATCCTGAGGCTGCAGGCAGTGTCATTAAAAACGTTTCTGTGCAAGTTTATGTGAATGTCTTCAATAAGTTTCTTATGGGTGTGGAGGGACAAATTTTCGTCCAAATATAAACAGACTAAATAAAAGCATATATGCAGGGTAATGTTTGAAAATGTCCCAAGATCTAGCCCTGCTGAAACTGCAAGAAGAGATACATCAAAGACACTAAAGTTTGCTGAACCTGTCCAAGGCTTCCAGCATACACTAGCCTCAACAGTGGAGGGTACATCTTGGAGCATCTCCAAGGTGCCAGTGACTTCTTTGTGCAGACAAAGATTATAGAATTATATGTACACATTTACTAATCAAAAGATCCCTTGAAGGACTTTCCAACCACCTGTCAGGAAGTCACTTGTGCCTCTGCATGGCCCGCTGTTCCTGAGTAAACAGCTGGGATTTGTGTACCAGCTGTTCCCAGAGAGGCTATGGAAGACCCTTGGTAATCTGATGTAACTCTGAACCGAGCTTTGAGCTGGGGTTGGACTAGCTGAGATGTAGCAGTCGATTCCAAGCAAAATTCTTCAATGGGCCTATTAATATGGAGCATTTTACTGACATATTATAACTTTCCTAGTTTATAGCAGACATATTTTTTTTATTTAGCATTTACAATCTGCTTAGAAACATCTAAGACTTGGAGTCCCAATGGCCTCTGGCATACTTAAATCTATTCTTTCAATAATTTTGTCTCTTTTAAGATGAAACATTAGTGAAGAAGAAAAATCCATTACTCCCAGTTTGAAAGAAGACAGGCTGTCTTTAGAACTATACATCTTTTTACTCATATTTCAGTATTAATTTGTAGGCTATGCTGTCCAGTTCCTTTATCTCTAAATCCAGGATGCAGA
The DNA here is from genome assembly GCA_013399135.1 of Heliornis fulica. Classification (NCBI taxonomy): domain Eukaryota; kingdom Metazoa; phylum Chordata; class Aves; order Gruiformes; family Heliornithidae; genus Heliornis; species Heliornis fulica. The sequence continues at coordinate 273,878 of VXBZ01002901.1, forward strand.
TATTAGATGTCATGAAGAGCATTATATTGGAGTTTTGCACAAAAGATGTATTTACTTTTCACAGCAAATTATGCAGGAGACCTGTAATATATTGGAGACTTTATTCCATGATTAGAAGGAAATTGTACCAATTCATTAACTGATTCATTCAGCTGGAAAACTTTGGTAACTATTGAAATGCCAGTGACGGCATTGTAATAAAAGATGTACGTTTGTTCTTATGCTGCTTGATGTTTTTTGTCTAAGAATGCCATAGGCCAGCAGAGTGTTTTGCAACTAAATACTAATAGCAAATCAAGTGAACTGTAAAAGACTTAGTTAACTTATCAAAACAGTATATTAGAAGACTGTTCCATGCTAATCAGTAAGATAATTTAATTAAACCATATACTTTCTAATAAGAGACAAAAGGAATATGAAAGTAGCTCAAAAAGTAAAATCTTCATAAGTGAACACAAAACCTGATAGAGAACTAGAAGAAAAACAATATTAAAGTGCCTACTTAAGGTTTGAAAAATATGGCAATGTTCCATGTCTATTATTTTGATCTTAACCCTAACTTCTTAGTTTCTGGCAAAATCATTTTTAATGTGACTTTGTATTCATCAGAAACTGAGTTTTCAAACAGAAAAAAAAAAGTATATTTGGTGAATTTCTGAGGTTGAGGACCTCGGAATTAATTTTTTTTAAAGTAAATAAATTTCTTTAAAGAAAAATCCTGTTTTTCTGATTTATTCACAATACACAATTTGATTAATTAATTTCTTTTTAGGACATCAACCTGAAATATGTAGGATAAACATTGTTTGTAACCATATTACTGTTTATTTTAATGTCCTAGGCATGATTCAGAAAAAGCAATATTTTTAGTGCTGTGTAATTTTTTTAGAAAATGATAAACCATCTTTTTCACCTTATAAAGCATGTAATTGTGTTCTTTGGAGTTTGGAAGTCTGATAGAAACCTATCAAGAATAATGATATATTCCTATTTGCCTGTCAAGTTCTACACACATTTGGTTTGCACTAGCTGTCATCTCCACTTTATTGTAAGATGTGTACATGTTTGAATAGTATTCAAAGGAAGCTAATGTGATTAGAGATAATCAGAGTTGGTTATCTCTGAACTGAAAACCAACAGCCCCGAAATCTTGCAAATCAGTAGATAATAACAGCATAGAAATAGATTCTATGTTCTTCCATATCATTCCTTGCAATCTGTGCATCTGGAGGAGTTGAGAAGGCAAGGAGACTGAAGAAGGGTGAAGGTTGTGAGGGACGGCCCAGGTGAAATTCCTCTGGAAAAGTGTAACACACTGAACACATGTGGTTTCAAGGCATATGAGAGTAGGGTATAGTTAGAAACAAGTTAAAAAAGAAAGCAGGTTTTGTTAGGGTTTTTTGGTGTTTTTTTTTTTTTAATTAAAACAAGTTTTAATTAAACCATATAAAATTTTAATACCAGTTAAGGATGAAATAAACTGTCACTAAAGGATTATCTCTTATTTTCTCTCTCATTCAATTGCCTCTAGCCTCTATCACCTCCTAACTGCCAACAGAGAGGTTTATGCAGCTGCATGATGAAGTAGTCTGGTTAAAATATTTTTGTCCAGCTTCCTGAGCAGTTCCCCAGGGATCACTTCTCTCAGCAGCAGCTTAAATTCAGGAAATGAAAGGTGCATATCCATAATCATCATAACAAATCCAAATTGAGACTGCTGTGATTTCAGTTGTTTTTTTCATCCCCGACTACACACTCCACTGCATTGCACTGGCACTATGTCTTCTGTTGCCATGTATTGAAACATTATGGGTCACTGAAAGGATGAAAATTCACCTGGCAAAAGAATAAACAAACAAACAAACAAACAAGATGTTAGTCTTTAGTTGGATCAACTCCCTGAAGCAGTTAACTATGTGGTTAGTAAAGCTCTCAGATAGCAAAAGCGAGAAGGTATAACTAAGCAATTAGTAGCAGGCTAGAGAGAATTACATTGCTGAAGACCCTCATGGAGGTATTATTTTTACTCCTGTGGATAACATAAAGATAGACTTTAGATAAAATGACTACAGTATATGTAAGTCTGAATTTTTCTTTATCTTCTGTGATATCTCTTCATAAAACCAGAAAAATGTAGGTGAGATACTGGGCATCAGCTGTTGCAGAGGTAGCAACACTATCAACCAGTTTAAAAAGACAGCATAAGGCTCTGTGCTGAATCAGAGAAGAACAATGCCCCTTTGGCTTACACTAGCAGCATCAAGGAGTTAGGTTATCAATTCAGTTTTGATGTTGTTTTTTTAACTGAAGCCCTTATACAAACCAAAACATCTTAAGTCTTTATTTCATCAAACTATAAAAAAGATTATTTGAACTCTATTCCCTTCCCCTGCAAGGTAAAAAAAACTCCTGGCAAAACAACACGCTGGCCATTTATGTTTTCTTAGAGCAATGCCAGTTTTTCCTAGCTGCAGGCATGAGAAGAGAGAGAAAAATCCCTGCTCACTTTTAGTTTTGGATCACCATAATGAACTTGCCAGACTGCTTACAGTAGCTTTGGGGCTAGTTTGCACTGGTTGTGGGAACAGCAACACTAAAACCTGGCCCTCCATCTTCTAATAAAGTTAAAGCTCCATGATAATTTTTCTGTTGCAGTGTCTGCATCAAGTCACAGAGCAGCAAAGAAAATGTACTGTAGAAAAAGGACAGACATAGAAATATTTCCCGTATTCTTCAGTGGGTTTCTGCTACCCATTATCTGTTTAATTATCAATTACTTTCTGCTCACTCCAGTGACTGTATCAGCTATCTAGAGTGGTAGGAGAAGTGAACATCCCAAAATGATGTTAAGTAGGCAAGCTAAACTGTAATACTACATTAAATATGTCCTATTTAGACAAGAATATGGCTGCATTTGATCTCACTGAAGTCCCCAAACTCTCACTTCACAGAGGCTTACCCAGGATCTAAATCAAGGAAGCCGAGGACATGTTACTTTCCAACAATCTGTTCCTTCAAGTTAAAAACAGCTGAACACGATCTTGCTGGCTCCCAGTGTGGTGCTGTGGCTGAAAGGGCTAATATGATTCTTGCCTGCATAATCAGGGGAATACTCAGCTGGAGTAGAGAGGTTATACTACCAACATAACAGCATAAATGTTTATGTTTACTCTGGGGCTTGAGGTAAAAACTGTAGTATACACATCCCCTAGAGAGGCAGCTATTCTCTATGACTGCAGTGTTTAAAAGAATGGTAAGAAAAGGAAACTGTTTACCACAGTAGGAAGAAAACAACTCACATGGGTTTAGGTGCCAAACAATAGATGCTAGGATCTGAAAATACTGACTTCTGCAATGTTTTTGTTAGCCTCACGTCACACATACAAGCTTTTCCTACAGCAGTTTGAATAATGGATGAGGAACAAAGGGAATGTGTACAGTAAGAAATATCTGTTTCCCTACTGTATCTGGACTTACTGCTCTCTTTAGTCTTCATAAAAAAGGTTTTACACACAACAGTTGAAATGCTTAGCAAATAATCTAATTACACAGAAAGGAGAAGAAGACAGAACACATATTTAGTTACCAAAGTGTGTAAAGAAATACAGAACATGCAGAATCCATATGTCTGTTTCAAGGTTCTCTTCATGTCCACTTCCCTTTACCCCATTGGGAAGAAGAACTACCTCATCCTGACAGTGGTAACAGTGCCAAACTTTTACATCAGCTTTTTGTCGTCAGATTGCTTTTACAGATGGTGAAAAACCAAAACCCAAAACCAAAAGAACAAGTCTCAACAGGGCAATAATGATGATGGAATCATCCAGAAATCCCGATCTTGTTTTCCCAGGATAATACTTACCCAATAGACCATGCTGTTTCTGTGAGATCACAAGTGCAAAAGTGCAGGAGTGCATTTTGTCTTTGAATCAAGTTATCCATTACCTTTGAAGGGGTTTCTTTTAATAAAATACAAATCAAATACATCTAAAATAAATCAAACACAGCAAGGCTTTGAATCAGATCCCAAGAGGTCCTCATAACATACTCTGCATTTAAAAATGTGCTGATAACATACTCTACATTTACAAATGCCTCTGATCTGAATGGGATTTAAGGATACTCAGGATCTCACTTAGGATTTGAATCAAAAGAAAAAAAACTACAATGAAAAGGAAATAAAACTACACAAAGGGCTCCTAGGTGAAAGGTGAAAATACACTGTGAGCTTATTCTGCCCCTTATATTGAAAACAGTGGTTGGCCACAGGCATAGTCTGAGTGCCTCATCTTTTAACTGTAAAGAGGCAAAATTTGGGCCCTCAGGCTTCCTATTCTTATAAGTCAAAGATGTTAATGATGTGTCTGCCTACCAAAGTGACAAAGAGTGCCACTGCTGAGACCCTTTATTTGAAGCCAAGTGCAATTCTAAAACTTTCATTTTGTCATTGAAAATCCCTGCTAAAGCTCCGACATATTTTCTGACCTCACATAAAGTGCTATAATGCAATCCTACTGGGAGCACCAGAAGTTCAAAATCCACTAAACCTGATGAAAGAGTTAACATGATAATGACTGTTATAATTAAAAAGAGCTTCAGCACAATACCTCAAAACCCAGATATCTATTTACCCCCTGTTTATAAATCAGCTACTGCCTGATTAGTCTATTCAATAATTTTTTAAATGGACATCTGCACATTCTTCAGTAGATACCGAGAGATCCCAAGGTGCTTTGCTGAAATTTTAAATGCCTTTAGCTTGAACTACAATAAACAGAGATGATTGCCAAATTAAAGACTATATTTACAGCTACCGTGCTGAACACCTTTTAAAAAAAGAACATTTCTGAAGAAGGATTGTAAATTAGGTGATAGCCAGATACTGAGTGTGCAGTTCAATGTCAAGATGTTATACCTGCCAAAGCAATTTGACCAGGTATTCATCTTTCTTATTTTTTTCCAAACATATTCTATTTATATCTGGGAAACAAGGTTGTTGGTTTAATGAAATACTCATTGAAATAGAAAATAGGGTATTGAATCATCTAATGATTTTGGCGTTCACCTTATATTATAAAAAGGTTTAAAAGATGAAGAATAAAATTTACACTGAAAGATGACAGTAAGAGATGTGAAACCACCAATTTTCTATTCCACATTTGGGCAATTTAAAAATGAAAATAATAGCCTCATTAATTGTCAGACTTCAGAGGCATGAAATTCTTGTTAAAGATCTGTGTCCCCTGTGAGAATTATCAAGAATACAAGCCACCAGGAATTATGATTCTGCTTAATTTAAAATCTTTGTGTCAAAAGAAGAAATGAAATATTGGATATGACAAAGGTGAATGAAGCTGTCGTTCTTTTAATTTTATTTAACTTGCCGGAACTATCTTTCTCACCCTGTGTTGTTATGTCTCTCTCAATTTTTCTTATCCAACAGCACCACCAAGCGCCACTAAAGATTTCAGCTATTATATCTTTTTCTCCAATCCCCAGAACCACCTTTCTTTTTAAATTTTTTTAAATAATTAAAACATGTTGAAAATGTTAAATATTATTGAGGATGCAAACAAACCTAATGTGAGCAGATCTGTGGTTCCTGGAGCTTCTGTCAGCAGCCTTTGGAAGAGTTTCTTGATATTAAGATACAAAGATGTCTTTAATATATCAATATACAAGAAATAAACCCTGACATTAAAATAATTCTATTTACATATTTAAACTGGTATTTAGTGCCACAGCAATAAGAACATGCTCCACCTCATCCTGTCTCCCATTCAGTTGTCTGCCTTGTGGCTGGTCTGTGCTCAGGCATAGCAAGGCATTCAGTTACTTTGTCTTCTGACCTTCAAGCATGATCCAGAGAAGTCCTTGTAGTTGCCTTCATGCTAATACTTCCCAACTCATTTCAGTATGTGAGTTGCTTCACAGCCATAGGGTGACCCACAACAGACACTGGCAGGCACTGAAAAAGGCATTGCATCTTTCGTGCAGCTTAACCTGTTTTCAGCATCAAAGTGCCATCTTCCACTTCTATATCCAGACAAATTCTTCTGTAAAATAAACTTTCTTTTTTCTCATTGATGCTTTAAAAGAGTGCTTGTAATTGCTTTGGGGAGGGCTTTAAGATTAGGGATGAGCAAATGTGCTCTGTGGAAAGTAAGAGCTCTGTAGCCTTTCTCATTTGCAAGCTATTAGTAGCATCTCTTCTGAACATTTTGGACCTCCACGCTGAGGTACTTGATTCCACCCATCCCATGTGCAGGGAGCCCAAGATCTGACTTTTCAGTCTGTTAGCCAAGAGTCAAAATCTTCTACTGGCTTTTGTATGCTCCCTCTCCAGCCTAACAAACATTTACTGGACTATGCACAGTGAAACAGATTGAGCAGGAAGGGCTGAAATTACCCCGTTGCAGAACATGCCCTAATTTTGAGCATTCGCATGGGAAGCACAGGTTAGAATCCCCAGTGACAAAGACAGGAATTGAGTCTTGCTTTCTTATATCCTGAATGAATTATTTAATCACTGAGCAATCAAAAAAGAGCAGGTCTGAGCTTTGTGCTAGCTTAAATCCAGAAGGTATTTTGTGTAAGTATCTACAAAATGAGACTTGGAAACAGAGGTGATTTGTGGATATGTCAGACACA
>VXBZ01002901.1:295762-329887 GCA_013399135.1 Heliornis fulica
AAAAAAAAAAAATCCATATAAGGTTCCTAAAAATTCCCACTTAGAACAAAATGACAGGAAACACCCAAAGCACTTCAAATCTCACTAGATAAAGTTTCCACCTGGAAATATGACAAGCTTATTCATACCATTTAATCACCCATGAGTTAAATGTAATTCCACACTGACATATAGTGAATTTAAACAACCATACTTACATAAAATGGTATTTTTAACCCCATGTTACTGAAATGTAAGCTAACCCCCACCATCTCCTTCACAAGTAATTGTCAGAGTTAGGTTTGAGTTGTTTTTTTGTTTTTTTTTTCTGAGAAGTCTTGGCTTTTAAGTAAGGAATTGGCTTTTAAGTAAGGAATATACAATGTTGTGTTTTATTATCTATACTAGCTGAAGTGATGACAGCTCAATAGCTGGAAGGAAGGCTCTCAACAGCTTTTCACTATTTCTTTCAGTATTTGCTTCATTTCACAGTTCATTTTTTGTCTATTGCCACTACTGGTCTTCTACTTCACAAATCCTCCTCTGGCAGACCATTTTGTGCAACTTAACACACTGTCACTCCTTTGGAAAAGAGACTGTATTATGATAGTTTCCACAACTCTGCCACAAAGGTAACACAATTCTTTACAGAAATGTCCCTGTGTAAGGGTTCTTCATCCTCGTCTGAGGACTGTCTACATGACTCTGTTTCATTGACCACATGATTTACTTCTCTTCTTACTACAGTTACTGCACTTTTAACACTGCAGGGTTAGAAGTTATCTAAAAAAGGTTTTGTAACTGACATGCAAGTAACATTTAGTTAATTCAGTTGACTTCCCCTGAAAACACCTTGAGAGGTGTCCCTATTTGTTAGTGGGTCCTGGGGGAAAGGACCTGGGTTTCTTCATTAGCAGGTGCTAGGCACAAACTCCCTGCTCAGTGGCAAGGGAAACCATGTGCTTTGCATGCAAGAAAATTTCCTCTTGGTTCACCTAGAGAACATGACCAATAAGTGGTAATGGTGTAAGAAATATTTGTTTATGGTTTAGGTGCACCTGGTGAATACAGATACTGATTCAACTATTTGTATTTTAATAAGTTCATATGCATGCTTAATTTAATGCTACAGCATTTTGTACATTTGTTTTCAATTACAGACCTTGAAACTACTCACTCAAAGGCAATTTTTGTAGTTCTTTTTGTTCATAAAAGTGACTTAAAGAGGGAACTTGAGAATTATCATTAAATTCAATTCAGCCTTGATTCTTTCATCCCTTCAGAGCTTATTTAAACTTCAAAGTCTTGACCCATTCAAGTGATTTAAACAAGTGCTCTGAAGTCGCACAGTATACATGATAACCAAAAAAACTTCTTAGAATGTGATCTTTCCTCATTGTGAAATTTCCTAGATAGGAATGGAGAAAACCTGTAACATCTCAAAAAAGACAGTCACGTTCAGGTTAATTTTATGAGAAAGCAAGGTGGAACTTATACAAGGAAATACTCTGATCACGTTTTTATTTCAAACTTATAAGAAGGTACTTATGATGTTGAATGTGGCATGTTGTTATTATTTTCATCATGGTCATATACAAGCACAATATTCAATGACCAAATTCCTATAAATGTAAAGAAAGGCAAAAAGGGATGTGGTTTATCATGCCTAGTTGGATCTTTTTTTGCCTAATCATAAGGAAACAAAAAGAAAAAAGAGACCTAAGTTCATAGACCTGCTTTACAATGTATGGTGATGGCCAACCTCTTATTAGTGGCCTGTGGGGACAGGGCAAGGGGCAATGGTCACAAGTTGGACCACAGGAGGTTCTGCACCAATGTGAGGAAGAACTTCTTCACAGTGAGGGTAATGGAGCACTGGAACAGGCTGCCCAGGGGAGTTGTGGAGTCTCCTTCTCTGGAGATATTCAAGACATGTCTGCATGCCTACCTGTGTGACCTGCTCTAGGGAACATGCTTTGGCAGGGGTGTTGGACTCGATGATCTCTTGAGGTCCTTTCTAACCCCCATGATTCTGTGATTCTGTAATTCTGTTATATTTTATTTCCCACATATTTTAAAGTTCTTGGTTTACTTTATATTTCAATGTTTATTCTTATTTTCAGTCACTCCCCCATTAAAGCTAGCAAAAAATAAGTGGCATAATGGTATAAAAATCCTTAAATTTTTATGATTAAGAGTTTCTGAAAGCATATAAAGATGAGAATCTAATTTTCATTGCCTTTCAAATGATTTGCAACCCCCTTCATAACCACGAAAAGCTTGAAAATTGGACTGTAGGGTACCTTAAAATAGGGTCTGATCTAAAAAGGGGGGGGGGGGAAATGGCACCAGTTAGTAGTCTCTTAGCTGAGATTGGTAAAAAAATAGCAGTTAGGTTTTTTTCCCTCATAATTATCATTATTAAATAGCTTTTTATTGATGCTGGAAGAGAGTAAGAACCCTCCCTTTGTGCAAGGGATAGCCAATGTCACCAGCCTTGAGGAGTGAGGAGTCTACCTGGAAGACAGTATTCTTTCCATCCTTTTTAAATTAGTGTAAAAGAATTTGGGAGGGTATACAAAATCTCTCATACCTGGAAATTTGTATGTTTGTATCCTTATTCTCTTGCAGAACTTGTGACAACTTGGATTGCAAAGCAAATGATTTCCAATGGGGTGAGTCTGCTGCTGACACTGTAAGCTACTTTTTCACCAGTGTAAACCTGAAGCTCTAATGTTCTTGAAATTAATATTGTTTAATGTTGCATTTTACAAACTTGGTAATGTACAGGATGTGCATATTTTCTCTCATTTTTTCCCTGAAAACTTCAGTGCTACCATTCAGTCTTTACATAAGAAAAGTGCCATTCGTTCTCATTAGCATTACTAACCATTACTGACCAAGCTCTAGTCATATTCTTGACTAAGTTAAGAAGAAAGGCAAACTACAATGGAACAGTTTTGTCAGAGTTCAATCCCTGACCGTGACATACATATACATTCCATCTTCTATTTAATCTCCAAAAATTTTCAAGATTGCTTTAATGTGCCTGTATCTTTCTCTACCTCTCATTTTTCAGTACGTTTGTTGTATTACCTAGTGATAATTATTCGTTCACCTCCTAAACCAGTAAAATTATTGAACATTATTGTTATCTGTGTTGTGATTTCATTTATTAAAATTTGTGTATAAATGTAGCATTGTGCTATGTGAAGTGCTTCATGTGAGTGAGTCCACAAGAGTCCCTTCAGTGAATTTAAAGGAAACAGGATCAGGCTTCTAAGAGAGGAGGAGAGACAGAAGAATATAAAACTAATGCTCCACATTTCTACACTCCTTTTAAGCTCTGGTATCACTCTGAGATCTACAAGACCTCATCAGTGGTGTATAACTGTGGAAGAAGTTTCTCTTGCCTTAGGCCTAAGTTTATGAGGTTACTCCCTCAGCCCAGTGGAAGTGTTGCCATCTTTGCAGAGGATTTTGGTGGCTCCTTGTTTCACACTAACACCTAGATCCAAGGTCTTTTTTTCCTTAGCAAAATGTATTTCTGTATCTTCTAGCCAACTTACTACTTGAAAGTGCAGGAACACAGGCCTTCTTTACAATAATGATAAAAGAGTAGCAAGTAATGGTAGAAGACAATGTTTTCTTTGTACCAGTTAAAACAGCCATTTCTACCACTGAAATTTCTTACTATCATAGACCTAAGGCAACATCCTCAATTTTATTTTCTATACTCTGCTGACACCTTCTGGAATACACTATTTTGTAACTTCCTAGAAAACTTAGGTAGTGATAATAACGGAGTCAATAAAGGAAAACATCTGATGCTGCCACATGTACCAAAACACAAATACTGGTATAGCTTTTACATTCCTAGAAACAGTTTTCACAGATTTCAAATTATAAAAAAATAGAACAATTAGGAAAACAGAATAAAAGACACCTCTAGATTAAGAGGGTCAATTTACAGGAAAACAACTATATTTCTCCTATTTTTTGTAATATTTGCTGCTGTTCATAAAAAACTAGTTGTTGTGATTAAGGGATTAAGGCAAAATCTCTGATTTCTGTTTAAAATAGAGGTTAAAATCAGGAACAGGACATCCTTTCAATCCCTATCTCATCTTTCCCATTTAATTCCTCTGTATTCTTTATTCTCCCTCATTGTATGTGAAGGTGGAAGTCTTGAAGCACATAAAGTTTCGCCAGTTGAGAGTGAGTCTGACCCAGTTATCCATGACCTCCAAATGAAGTTGGCAGGTACAACATAAGATTTATGGGACACCTTCATCCTTCTGGAGCTGCAGCTGGAGGCCAAGCATCCAATGCCTAAAATAACAACAAAGACTTACATTCAGCTACTGAATCCCCTTGTTCCCATATTCAAATACAATTTTACAGACACCGATTTGACTTTCATCCTTGATAAATGAAAAGATAAAAAAACTATTGCGATTTCTAGAAAAAAAAAAAAGAAATAGAAGTTATATAGTAAAATAACATGTCTTTCAGACTCCTGATTCGGATGCAGTCACAATAATAATGTGCAACAAAGATGAAAAATATTTTTTATTTCTTTTGAAAGAAAGTGTCATTTAATGCTAACAATTTTATTCTATGAGTTGTTTTTCAAGCAGGAATGTCTTCACATGCACTGTTTAAAAATTCTGACAAAACAGATATTTGGGGGGGGAAATAATTAACTAATTTTGCCTAATAAAAAAAGAGTTCTTCATTACAATTGCACTGGTGTCAGCTACCTATTGAATAAAAATATACACCTACATAACCAAACAAGACTGCAGAGACCTAGGGGCTGAAGTAAAGAGGACAGTCTCTCAGGTTACTTCCTACTTAATGCTACCAGCCAGAAGGAAGAGCAGGCAGAAGCAGGCATACTGCACATCAGCATCTAACTGCATAGCTGCTGTTGCCAGCTGGGTTTTGGTCTCCATGGCCAGGGAGACACTCTTCATAGTCTGTGGGGTACAGAAGAGAGATGGGACCCACTTATTAAATATGGGCAATGACATCTTTTTCAATGTTCCTATGTGATCTACTCTAGATGATCCTGCTCTGGCAGGGGGCTTGGACTTGGTGATCTTTTGAGGTCTCTTTCAGCTCCTAATATTCTGTAATATTATGTGATTAGTATTATCTACATGCCAATACATAATTGGTAGTTGTTTTCAGGCTTCAAGGAAGGTGACCTAATATAAATACGAGACAAAAATAATAGAAATGTTTTTCATCAACTGCAGAATCTTCACATAATAAATTAACAGGGAAAACATTGAAGGACTCATTTCAATTTGTTATATGCTTATAAAACAAATTTTCCACCTTCTCTGCTCTAACAGAATCACAGATTGGAAGCACTTCCTTCTTTTAGTTGAAAGTTAGTGCAAAACTCCATCCAACACTAACTGTAATTGACACATTAGACCATGCACGGTATTTCAGAAATGAAATCATAGTGTATTCACATTTGTTTCCTCATTTAAGGGTAAGAAATGTGTATGGGCATGCTTTCCACTTTCAGAAAGTGTTTTGGGAAGATGGTGATGAAAGGAAGGAATTTATCAGAGCAGAATAATTGCCTTTCAAATATATATCATCATTTCTGAGCTCAAAGGAGAACATGAGCAGAAGCAGAGGAACTTTATAATTAAAGGTCGACGTAGATTAAATAAAAATCACTGATTCCCAGATTGGACTGCTTCCTCAGGTGGTATAGAACTATAGGCTGACTTGAGCTGCATGTTGATCGACACCAAAATAATCTCTAACACTGGAGGTAACAGATGGATGGATGAACTTCAACTAACACTTTATTAAAAGTTTCCCCATGGTTATAATAATTTCCTTTTTTTCCAATTACTCACATTTTTGTAGAATCTTCTGAGAAGCTTTTCTAAGAATGTACTGTTTTAAAGATTATGGACAGCTACATTAATTTCCTTCACTGTTAATAGGATTTGTGAACATTCAGTACTTTTGATACTTAATTCTTCCTATTTCAGCTCCCAGATTGAATACTCCTGAGATCTGGCCAAGGGCTTCACTGTGTGTTGGGGTTTTTTGGTTGCAGAAAATTGTTCCCTCATGCAAGCTTTCAAAGATTTCTTAAAACAAGTAGACTACAGTAGTGTCTTTTCCTTTTGATATATATTTTTGGACAACAGTATATCCTATAAGCATAAAATAATTCCTTTATGTGAAAGATTTTGTATTTAGACCTCCTAACTACTGGCTGGGATTAAACCATGATGGAAAATAAAGTTTTGTTTCTTCATAACATGAATAATTTGGATGGTGCCCTTTCCAGAACAATCAGGATAGGACATAATTGCACAAAATATCTATATTGAAAAAAAGCGGCCTTCCATCTCAGCAGTATATTCTTCATTAATCACAAGGCAGCTGGGGAGAAAACCATTTCCTTGTGAGCGCATGATTCAATAACAGCATTTTTATTAGTCTCATGGCATGACTTTGATAACACTAAGTAGCTGACTGTCAAGCATGGCTACCAGAGAATGCAAAGACTAACTGCAGCCTCTGACACAGCAGCTACTCAGCTTGTATTTCCAATAGAAAGACAGGAATCACTGTCATGAAAAACATCACATCCTACATAAACTATAGTAGTTTTATAGTAGTGTTTTGTTTATTTTATTAATGCCAAAGCCAAGCTGTTTCTTCTTTTCTGTGATATCATACTGTTCATGATTACCTTGGCAGGAAAGCACAAGTTAATTTTGGCCACAGATACTTTGTTTATACTCCAAGCTCACTTGGCATCACACTGGTGCATTTCTGTCAAGGTATCTTATATCAGGCTCAGCTCTGCTTTACCTACACATATACAGTTCCCACTAGAGTCTGGGGACAAGAGAGGCCAAACATGCAGTTTCTGAGTAGTTTACAATCTTAATTTCATCATAATAGGGCCAGGTTAACCGAAATTGTTTTGTACACAAGATGCAGCAGGAGCTAGTCTTTTTTACAACAAAATTCTGCAGTAGAGGGGCAGGGAAAGCTGGGCTGTGGTCCATGTTGTTATGCCACTGCAAAAGCACCATGGATGAGTAAAGCCACTCAAACGTTCCTTTCTGCACTATTTCTTCAATTATGCTGCATGATGCCTCTTTTCTAGCTTTGTCATGCATGTTAGCTACTCTACAATGCCTTACTTTAGCTCCTCTTTTGGAGCATCTTCAGGTGGTGCAAATGAAGGGTTAGTCACTGCAACCCACTCGGCCCAGAGCTTAAAACCCCCCAAAAAAGCAAGTAAGCATCTGTGTAAGAAAACATGCTGCACAGTACGCACGCTATGCTGCAAATAGATCAATGCTTGTTATCTTCCAGCATAGCCTCCAATGACAGACGTTGTTCTAAAGACAAATAGAATGTGCCAAACCTCTCCTCTAACACACTGACTCTGACAATCACCAACCTTCACAACATGGAAATAGTTGCAAAAACCTAGAAGCATTCTATACCTGCAAATGAACAAAGAGATTACTGTAATGAATGGAACTAATTCTGGGCATCTTATTTTAGCCAGAATTTTCCACTCAGGACTATGTTTCATTAGATAGCTTTTGCCTCTGCTTCTGGCTGGCCAGCTGAGCTAACATGTGCAGCTCTTAATTTTGTTCATGTAAGTTTGCTGGAATAGTGTCTCCTGTGTGGACAAGAATTAATCTGTACTCAAGGACTCAACAACTATGGATAATTTTCTCACTGCACATACCATCTGTTTTGCTCTTTAATTACATTACTCTCCATAATATACTTTTTTTTTCCTGTTACAAACAGTTGGAAGAACATAAACTTTTACAGACCCAAGAAAAAGATCCAAGAATTTGATACCCCCTACTAACTAGTGACCATTAACTTTTCTCATAAAGTAATTTGATTGCAGCAAGACATTATTTGACTGATTATGAAGTAAAGGGCAAAACAGCTTAACATTTTTTTGTCAGCCAAACAGAAGACAATTTAGATCTTTATTTACTTTGGCATTATTTTCTGTATTTCATTCCAGTTATATGATCACATAAACCTTCAGAAGTCCAAAGTACCATTCATATCTGTGGACAACTCAGAGCCAAGAGTCTTCTTTGAAATCTGTTTGTCAATTTACCAAATCAAGCAAAGGCATAGCTAACATAAGAGAACCTTGAACCCTTAACTAGTCAAAAAACTGACACGCTGAAGTATGTTTGACCACAAAAATTTTAGTTTTACCCTTTGTATATATTGGATTACAATACTGTGCTTGTTTTTTTCATTCCTTATATAGCATACTATGGGGTTTTTTATAGAATTTGTGAACTTTTCAAGTACCTAAGTTTTATTTATCTTTTGTGTTTTTTTAAGCTGCAACTACATTTTAAATATCTGTGGTACTAGCTGGTTTTTTTTTAATGCCTGCAGATTAATATGTTCTGTATGCAATATTTCATAAGGTGAAATCTTGCAAGGATAAAATTTTGTTTATATTTTTTGCCCAAAATCTATTTTCATTAAAAAAAATCTTAATGATCAAAATATTTTTAAAATTACATAAACTGACTTTATGCCTTCCTTTTTTTCTTATTTACCCAGTGCTTATCAGTAAAGCAGTTCATATAAGATAAATTCAAAAGGTCTTAAAAGGAATGTTATTTTCATCCTTTGAAATTAGGTCTCCTCTTTCTGAAAGTTCATCAACATTAATTGTCTACCCAAATGCCCTCTCTATTTTTTAAATCTTCACATACATAAATAGGTTCAGTTCCCAAGCTGGCTACAAAACGACTGGGAACGTCTTTACCTTCTCCTTCTTGCTTGCTACCCCTTGTCAGGCAACACTCCTTGGACCACCTCTGAGGGACAGCAGGTTCAGGCTTAATGAAGGCTAAAAAGTAAATGATGCATTCTTACTTCACACTTAACTTGAGTAATTGCCTGCCACTGCTTATTTTGCAGATTTCTGGGTGAAACCTTAGGCTCAAAAAAGTTAAATGAGCTTGAACAGAAGATTGCTAAGCTTTTCTTGTCATTGACTGGCAAGTAACCTACATGACATTAACCTTCTGAAGCTAACTGTTCACCCAAAATAGAATCAGAGATGAGGCATAATTATAATCAGAGTTGTGGATCCGCAGCACTACTGAACAAAAACATCTTCCTAAGAGACTGAAATATTTACTCTGTTTCAAAAGGGAATGTTGTTGCTTTTCACACAATTTTTTTTATTAACAGAAGGTACCATAAGCTTTTTGGATTTTCTCAGTAAGTAAAGCAGTGACAAAATCACACTGAAACCAATTTCAAGAGAAATTACAATACCTCAATTTTCATATTTCAGCTAGGAAAAAATCCACAACAAAACCAAAACCTAAGTCTATCTAGTGTTAGTGAAAGTATTAATACACAGGTAATTAATAGTCAAGTATTCTGATTCTTAAATAAATATATTTCCATATATATATATGTGTAAAAGCAGTCGTGCACTCTGAGTGACTTCTAATGAGGAAGGGCATGGCTGTATCATGACATGACACCTTTTTGCTGGTTATGATGGGATATTATGACTGGATATTGTTGGGGGATAAATGTGAACATAGACGCTAATCAGAACTTAGCATTTCTTAGCAAAGACCTGCGTACAGGACTAAAAAGCAAAGCTTAGATGGCTGTATTTAAATTGCTCCAACCACTGAAACCTGTGAAAGTTCCTTGGTTGGAAAGAAGAGTTTAAGAGGATACAACAATACGGTTGACAAAAGGGAGTTTTACTTTAAAGTTTTACATTTCAGCTATTTCATCTGCAAACTCTGGATTCCCTTACCTATATTTACAATGCTCTGTGTTCCTATGTGTATGTACTGGTAACAGCTAACTTCAGAAAACATAAGTTTTCAATGTCCTTCAGGGAATTTCTAAGGGAGGAAATGTTCTGCTTCAAGCTCCTGGGAGACTTAGGGAACAGTGATAGCCATCTGCACCATTAACCATTTCAACAGGATCTGAAAAAATGATCACCAGTGGCAATATCGAATGAGATATTTGCAATTATAATACCAATACACTTAGCATTCATTTCCTGGAGCTCTGCTTTTCTTTTACAACAGAATAATGTGAATATTACATTGATAATTAATTGACACTTTCTAATTTTGCTACATCTTATTAGAAGAGACATAGAAGTGAGCCCTAATGATTTTCTTGAATTTTACCAGACAAATATTTGTAAAGTAATTGATGCTCTTTGATCATGACTCAGCTTGATCCTTAACTGATTACAATTGAGACTAATTTGTTTTCCTAATTGAACAGCCTTCATTCCCAATAAAGCTGCTTCAGTGAATTATACTGAGCACTTGAAGTGTTGCTGCAAATAACCTGTCCTGGCTTAACCCCAGCCAGTAACTAAGCATCACACAGCCACTCACTCACAGCTCCCCCACCAATGGGATTGGGGACAAAATCAAAGAGAGCAGTCATAGGTTGAGATAAAGACAGCTTAATATGATAAGAAAGGAAGAAAATAATAATAATGAGATGCACAAATCCAGTTACTCACCCCGTGCAAAAGGGGAAAAATAAAACCCAAATAAAAAAACCTCACTCCTCCAAAAAAACCCATCATCAAACAAACAAAAGAACAGCAACAAAAAAACAAACAAACAAACCAAACCAAACCAAACCAAACCAAAACAAAACACAAACAAACAAACAAACAAACAAAACCAAACAACAAACCAAAACACCAAAACCCCTGGTGTCTAGTTGGTTTTGAGCAGCAAATCTGTCTCCCAGCTAATCTTTCCAGTTATATTCAGAGAATGACAATTTACAGAAGGGAATATCTCTTTGGCCAGTCTGGGTCAGCTGTCCTGGCTGTGCTCCCACAGCTTCTGGTGCACCTGGCAGGGTGTGAGAAGGTGAGAAGTCCTTGACTTCATGTAGACACTACAGATACCCAGAAACAACTGAAAACATCAGTGTGCTTTCAACATTGTTGGGTTTGTGAGGCAAGGTTTCGGTATCTCAGAGGCTACAGGGTTGGCTTCTGTGAGAAGCTGCTAGAAGCTTCCGAGGTCTGATAGAGCCAATGTTCCAAGACGTTCAAGGCAAAGCCTATCAATGATAGTGGTAACATCTCTGTGATAACATAGTTTAGAAGGGGAAAAAAACTGTGTGACAGTAAGAGCAATTTCAGCTAGAGAGAGGAGTGAGAGAAAAAACTCCACAGACACCAAGGCCAGTGAAGAAAGAGGCTAAGGAGGTAATCCAGGCACTGGGACAGAGCTTCCCCTACAGCACCAGAGGCTGTAGGGGACCACAGTAGGGCAGGCTGTGCTGCTGCAGCCTATGGAGGATGATGGTACAGGAGATATCCACTTGCAACCCATGAAGGACCCAATTCTGCAGGTGGAGACACCCGAAGGAGACTGTGATCCACTGGGAAGTTCATGTTGGAGCAGGCTCCTGGCAGGACCTTTCTGACCCATGGAGGGAGGACCCTGAGCTATAGCAGGTTTGATGGATGTGTCTGTGACCCTGTGATGGACCCGTGCTGGAGCACCCTGGATCACCTAGATTAAATTACACAGGAACACATCCAGATTGGTCTTGAGTGTCTCCAGAGAAGATTCCACAACCTCTCTGGGCAGCCTCTTCCAGTGGTCCATCACTCTCACAGTGAAAAAGTTCTTCCTTATGTTCAGATGGAACTTCCTATGCTCTAGCTTGGACCCATTGCCCCTTGTCCTATCACTGGCCACCACTGAGAAGAGCCTGGCTCCATCCTCCTGACACTCACCCTTATATACTTATAAACATTAATGAGATCACCCCTCACTCTCCTCTTCTACAAGTTAAAGAGACCCAGCTCCCTTAGGCTCTCCTCATAAGGAAGATATTCCACTCCCTTCATCATCTTGGTGGCCTTACGCTGGACTCTTGCAAGGAGTTCTATGACCTTATTGAATTGAGGGGCCCAGAACTGGACACAATAGTGTCCAGTTCTGGGCCCAGGTGTGGTCTCACCAGCGCAGAGCAGAGGGGGAGGAGGACCTCTCTTGACCTACTAGACACCCCCCTTCTAATACACCCCAGGATGCCATTGGCCTTCCTGGCCATGAGGGCACACTGCTGGCTCATGGTCATCCTGGAATCCACCAGGATCCTCAGGTCCCTCTCACCTACACCTCTGTCTCCAACGGGCCAGTCCCCAACCTATACTGGTACCTGGGGTTGTTCCTCCCCAGATGCAAGACCCTATACTTGTCCTTATTAAATCTCATTCAATTTCTCCCTGCCCAGCTATCCAGCCTCTCTGAATCCTGTTGAATGGCAGCACAACCTTCTGGTGTGTCAGCCACCCCTCCCAGCTTTGTGTCATCAGCAAACCTGCTGACTGTACACTCTATTCCCTCGTCCAGGTCACCAATGAATATATTGAACAATATATTGAACCCAGTACTGACCCTTGAGGGACTCCACTAGATACAGGCCTTCAACCAGACTGTTCATCTGCTGGCTAGGGTTAAACCTCGACTGAGGGACCCCGGGCTTGGACAGGGGGAGAGTGTTATGAGTCCTCCCTCTGAGGAGAAAGGGATGGCAGAGAAAACACACAATGAATTGACTACAACCCCCGTTCCCTGTCTCCCTGTGCCGCTCAGGAGGAGGAATAGAGAAAATTGGGACTAAAGTTAAGGCGAGCAAGAAGGGCTGGTTAGGGAGAAGGTGTTCTAAGATTTGGTTTTATTTCTCATTATCATAATCTTTTTTGATTGGATATTAAATGAGATGCATTTTATTCCTTATTAAGTCTTTTTTACCTGTGACATTAATTGCTGTGTAATCTCTCCTTGTCCTTAACTTGACCCTGAACCTTTCATTGTATTTTCTTTCCCCTGTCCAACTGAGAAGGGGGGAGTGATAGAGCAGATTTTATGGGCATCTTGTCTGCAGACAGGATCAACAACTACTTAGAAAGCCCAGCAGTAAAGGTGAGAAATATATGGATTCACAGAATTTTTCCAAGCAATAAATTCATACAAGGTTTTTTTCTTAATTTTGAAAACTTCTCAGTAGCATTTTATATTTATTAACCCGTATTTTTAAAATTAACATGAGTAACATGTAGTATTATAATAGCTACAGATTCGATACTGATAATACAGGACTGCTTTATAAGAATAAGGTTTTCTGAGTAAATATGCAGGTGTAGCCATAAATAGGGTGAGTAATCAATTAGCTGGAAGTGTTAGGGATTGGGTTTGTACACCTGAGTGAGTTTGAGAAATACAGCTAAAAATAGTGTTATCATAATGACAGGGAAGACACAGAAATGTTTACCTTTAGTCCCTGATTGAATAAATCATTTACGTATGTGTGAATCTGTGAATTGGTTTGGATGGCATTACTCATGTTCAGAGTTCGTTGCAGTACAGGACTGGGACCTGATGTGATAAATCACCAACTTCAAGTCAACATCTCATTACAGCAGGAAAATTTAGAAACAAATTATTAGCCTCATTCAACTGCCCAGAGAGGAGATGAATGGAATTTTCAAAAGGTACCACAGAAGCTATATGCAAAAGTATAAAGCAAGTTATTCTTATCCTTACAGGTTAAAAAAAGAAAAAGAAACCACAAACACACAGACACACACACCAAAACAAAACAAAACAAAACAAAACAAAACAAAACAAAACAAAACCCAAACTAAACCAAACCAAACCAAAGCAACCCCAAACCTCTCACTTAAATGTTCATCAAGAATGTGGCAATTTAATAAAGAATAATCTGACAAAATCCATATGCCAGTTTTGAACTTGTTTTGAGATTTGGGTCAGCCTAGGTATCTTTAATAGTAATCAGAAATAAATAGGGCAACCTTTTCTGGTCAAAATATTTAGTAAAACAACAGAAGATGTCATTCAATAATGTAAAAGCATCTAACTATGCATGAGAAGAATCCTATGTTACATTAAACTTTTCAGGGAGACATATGATATTCTCTCACATTAGAAAGTTAGAAGCGCTTCTTTTCTGCCCTCTGTTCTTTCCCAGGGTGTTATTTAGAAGCAGTCAAGCTTTAGAGAAGATTTTTAGCAATTCAGCTACCTAGATAGGAGACTATCAACAAGTCAGAATCAGTGAAGAAACACAAAACTGATTTAACAATATAGGATGTGTAAGAGAGAGTTGGAGCTAAGTGATTTACTGCTGCTAAAAATAAGGACAATAACAGCATATTAAAACAATTCTTCCTTTAAGAAACAGTAATTTAATAAGAATTATTAGCTTAGACATTGTTTGGACAACAACATGAATATGGAAATACCAAGAGCATTTCCCCCATCTTTTAGGAAACAGAGCAAATAATTACTAATATAGTTCCTAACCAAGAAGTAAAAGACAGGATTCCATTAAAGCTGCTACAGAAACATGCAGCAAGAGAGGAGAGTTCAGCAGTGGGAATAGGAAATTGCAGTTTTCCCCCAAAAATTTTGTTCTTTAAGTCTCAGGACTTCCTTACAGTCAAGACAAAACCCATGAGAATTACACTGGATGTCCTCTCCTCCCATGACCTGGTGGTGACTCATTCTTCACTGTAGCTCAATTTCATCCAACAGGGAAAATACGACAGCTGAATTGCAAGGAGAAAAAAAAATAATTTTTTTTTTTCTCCATGGGGAAAATAAATTGAGAATGTGTTATATTGATAACTCATGCTTTTAGAGGGTTATATTAATGCCTAAACCCAAGTTTCCTTCCTTACAGGAAGGAAAGCACTGATGTTCATTGAAATTCATGGATTAAAAGAGTGGAAACACCAACAACCATTTGTCTTCGAAAGGCCAAGGTACATTGACTGAAAACAAACCAAACAAGCCTGTATTTAGTACTTTAAAAAAAGTCCTAATATGCTCTTTACACAACCGCTGAAGACTACAAAGGTGAAAAAAGTCTTTGTCCAGTTGTATAAAGAGTTTTATTTCAATTCATAGTAGACTTCAGGTAAGTAGATAGAACATTTACTTTTCTGTGAGATAAAATGACATATTTCTACATAATCTATACCATATACTTCAGAATCTATATTTCTGTTTTCTAAGAATTTTTCATGTACTTGGAGATGGAATATGTTTAAATAAAATAATGAAAACAATTCCAATAAAAACCATGAATATTAATAACACATAAGAGAACTAACTTTTAAAGTACATCTCTCCAATTAAAACTATGAAGATGGTTTTAGTTTCATCCACAAAAACAACAAACAAACAAAAAATCCCCAAACCAAATAAGCATAAAAAAAAAAGCAAAAAAAAAAGGAAAATTGAAACCCAAACCATCCTGAATAGCCATTTATCATATCACTTGTTTCTAGTTGGAACTGATGTTATATAACTAAACCTGTGCCTATATATGATATGACTGGAGATTTGGAGATTTTATTCCAGATAACAAGAGGAGTACATTCAGATTTTCAGAGTGTTTGATACACTTGTGCATAGGAACAACCAAGAGATGTATGGACATTTGCTATACGCCTTTGCAGCTACAGAACAGAAGGCAGAATGTAAAGGACTAACAGGATATGAAGCTTATTCTGGCTTCAGAAGTGCAAACTCGGAACAGAAACAGCTAAGGAGAGCAGCATGTTGGTTTTGTCTTCGGTAATTTATCAACACATTATACAGGTAATATATCTCATATTGACTTATCTAGACTGTCAGGTTTGCTGCCAGACTGTTTTTGTCTCTGATAATGTAGACCTTCACACTTTGTGTGGCTTTCCTGTCTTTGCTGTCTATTTCTGAGTTCTCTCTGCTTGTTTTTTCATGACCATCCCCAACCTCACCACATCTTGATTTTGATAGCCACATTCATGTTTTAGGGCAATCTTCTGCATTGAAGTCTTGACTCATGCATTATTCTCTTTTTATCATGGGGAGTTACCCAGTAGTTGAGAGTTTGGGCAAAATGAAAAATGACCCATGTCAAACAGAGTCCGGCTGTACTTTGTAGAGTTACTTTAAAGAGAAGACTACATATTCTAATTTTTTTTTTCCTTGCATATATGAAAGTGATGGAATTTGGAATTATGTGTGGCCTTCTAGGCAGGAGATAGAGAGTCTTAGTGTTCTCACAGTCCCCATGAAAATAGCAGCACTTACCATTAGTTCCAAAGACTCTTTGCTAAAGTACCTTGCTATAGCAAATAAGACTAAACTCAAAATGCCTTTCCAGATATATGATAACTTTTTTCTTATGACTTAAAACAATTATGGGTATTTTTAAATGAAGCTGTGTAGACTAGAAAAGAAATGGTGAGATTAGGAAAGAAATAAAGCAAAAGAATGGATACTACAAATTTTATGGTCCTAAATCAAATATCAAACATATGAAGCCCTCAGAGTTACTGAAAATCTGTACACTAGACTAATTTAGTCTCATAGAGATCTGCCTCTCGCTACCATGTTGATCAGCATTCAATTTGTTGATTGCACACCAGGAAAGGACAGCTCTAACAGAATCTGGAGAGAGCAGTAATGTAAGTAACGAGACCCCATGTTCTGGACTGCACAGTGATTTTCTCAGTCTTTTCTTCCTCTGCTTCAGAGAAGACAACAGTTATGATCCCAGAGACAAGCAAGGAAGAGATCTGGGAAAAGTGTGTAATTTGGAGAACAATATAGCAAAATGAGCACAAAGACAGTTTTTCTCCTTTCCTTTCTCACCCCGCAGAGCACACTCTTTTTTTTTTTTTCTCTCTGATTGAGGATAAAAGAGAAAAAACGGTTTAATAACTTCTTAGAAATAACTGGAGAAAAAAAGAAAATTGAGTAAATAGAAATTTATTGATGAGCAGATGCATTAAGAAATGAAATTAATAGAACTGAGAAAACACAGAGACTATTTTGTTTATTGCAAACACATTCAATTTCCTTCTAGGGTGTAATCTAAAATATCCCTTCCTGCATTTCAGTTCTTTGGAAACTTGCAGTTTTCTTTGGCAATTTCTTACAGTATACTGACTAAGTTAGAATTAAGAAACCCCTGATTCCTGAGATAGCTACTGGCTGTGTTGAGACACTCCATATATTGAGGCTCCAAAAATCAGCCTCTTGTCAAGCTCATGAGGTAAGTTTCCAAAAGCTCGAACTCACAGCTGGTATCTCTAGTACCCATGAAATGTGTTTGCATAAGATAAGGCACATATATGAAATGGCAAAGCATAGGGGTCACTAGCAATGAGGTAAAAAAAGTCCACAAACAACTCTTTACCATTATGGGTACCTAAAAGGCATGAGGGTAAACAACCCAATGAAATACTGGTAAATCAGGGGTAAAAAACCCCAACCCATCCCATTCGTTACAGATACCACTCGCTGCTCTAGCAGTTATACTTGACTCAGCTGGCTGCATATTATTGTCAGCATAACTTGGAAGAGGAGCAGAAAACATGAAAAAGGTAGGATACAGGATCTGGAATTCTAGATGTAACTTCGTCTGAAAGGCATCTGCCTAACTTCGTAAATTACAGAGGCCTCTTGGGGAGAAATACTTTTAGTACGGTAGAACCTTGAAGTGAGAGATTATTTTTCATAAAAGTAACTTCAGATCATAGTAGATCACCATGAATCTGACATGGTGATTGCAAAATCTGGTTCTTCTTTCAAAGTCAGACAGAATCGACAGTGTATGAGCAGAGTGCATTGTCATTTGCCACGTGTTAATTTTCCTGGCTTCCTATTCAAACTGATACAACAGTAAGATTCGTTCATATAAATTGAAGATTTAGTCGACCAAATAATGTTTTTCTAAGTATTCATATAAACTGTTTCCGAGTAGTTTATCGTGTGTCTGTATTTGAAATGTTATTGTATTTTAAATTTTATATTTATTGGAAAAAAAAAAGAAATAACAGAGTTTCTGAGCTCCTTAGTGGTTGATGAGGTGAAAATCCAGCATCACAGATGCCAATGATAAAACTTCCAAGCTTAAGCAATAGTTTTGATTCTTTTTTTTTTTTTTTTTCCTATGTAAGGTTCTTTCGGAAAGCACAGTAGACACAAGGTGGAGCCAAAGACCATTGGAACATATTATTTATTAATTATTTTTTTCCCCTCCCTGCTTTTTTAACGGAGAACTCTTTTGAGAAAAAGAAAAACAAAACAAAGCAAACAAGAACAAGCTCCAAATCCAGCATTAGAAGCAAATTACCTGTTTGGGTTTTGTTTTTTGGTTTGGTTTTTTTTTTTGCATTTTATTCCAACTTTAATTATGATGTGTGGAAGAAAAGGAAATAATTCTATAGATTACCTATATTATTTGGGTTTGTTGACGCTCAGACACTTTGGAAAGCCAAGAAAATGTGATAGGGAAATTAGAGCTCCTCTCATTCTAATGTGAAATGATTAATCCTCGGAATTGACTTGATAAGGATTATCATTACCACACATAGTAAGGATCTTTTATATCAAGTCCTCTATAGTTTCAATGGCATGGCTCACACATGAAAATGCATTTCATGTCCTATGAAACTTGAGAATATTTATTTTCTCTTCTTTCCCTGACAGAAAACCTGAAGGATCAGATGACTGATAATATTTCACATCTGTCGTCATCATCATCATCTAGTTCCACTCCACCACGCACACGCCTTCATAAAACAAGTGAATGAGACTTTGGAAATTAGGGTCATACTCCTACTCCTGTAATTATTTCCAAAATTTAGTTGGTAGAGACTATTGAAACTTGGGATTTAGCCATGCTAGAAATTAAACTAGTTAATTATATATCTGAATTCTCAGTATTTTTCTTTTCATTTTATAACAAAAAACACCTTCAGATGTTTACACAAAAAGAACTTTCCAAGAGCTGAGAACTTCTTCAATTAACACTTTCTCTGTTAGAGGATCACCATGCTGCTGCTGAAAAGAGAGGTAGGAAGATCTTGAAGCACACAAAAACCACACTCACTTGAATAATGGCAGAAACATTTTCAGATTATTAGTACCTATGTTTAGTTGTTAATATGTGTATTGTTCAATATATATTATATATATATATATATATTTAAGTATAAAAGGGATGTGTGTATGTTTTTTTCTCTATACACATTCACGTGTATGCATTCACACGTACATTTTTACAGTCTATGGCAGTTTATCACAAAGTGGGACTAACTAGATAGTGTGGTCTCTTTGTTTAGACAAAATACTGCCGTAGCATCCCAGGCAAACAAAACAACAGTGGAAGGACAGAGTCTTCTGCTAAGAACTTGCCAGCTTCAGTCCAGNGCAGTGTGCCCATCCATGACCATGAGCCAGCACACTGCTGGCTCATGGTCATCCTGCTGTCATCCTCAGGAAGGCCAATGACATCCTGCTGTCATCCTCAGGAAGGCCAATGACATCCTGGGGTGTATTAGAAGGGGTGTGGCTAGTAGATCAAGAGAGGTCCTCCTCCCTCTCTGCTCTGCCCTGGTGAGACCACACCTAGAATATTGTGTCCAGTTCTGGGCCCCTCAATTCAATAAGGTCATAGAATTCCTTGGAAGAGTCCATTGCAATGCCACCAAGATGATGAAGGGAGTGGAATACCTTCCGTAGGAGGGAAGGCTGAGTGAGCTGGGTCTCTTTAACTTGTAGAAGAGGAGAGTGAGGGGTGACCTTATTAATGTTTATAAATATGTTAAGGGTGAGTGATTTAATCTAGGTGATCCTGCTCGGGCAGGGGAGTTGGACTAGATGACCTTTCGAGGTCCCTTCCAACTCCTGACATTCTGTGATTCTATGATTCTATGATTCTGTTTTATATACGTTTCCTGTATTAGAAATGCTGACTTGCGAATTGTATGTGTATTTAACTACACAGAAATATTGACATGTACCTAGATTCAGTATAAAGCTGCTGTGAAAGAAATATTTATTTTTCTTTGCTCTTAGTTAAAAAAAAAAAAAAAGGAAAACCAGGAATTCCCAATGGCTAGCACTGTAATAGAGCAGAGTAAGGAATGATTTCTTCCCAATAACTGCTATCACATGATTGCAAAATGATGAATGAAGGTATCTATCTTACCTCCTGGCTGCTTAAGAAAAATAGTGTATAAGCAACAAACATCTTCAAAACCTTTAAAAAAATGCTTGTTGCTTGATACCACTTCTCTGATTTTCCATTAACTGTGAAATTAAAATCAGCTTCCTGAATTAAAAATAGACTATGAAATCTTTAGGAGGTTGTGCAGTCTTTTTTGTTTGGGTTTGGTTTTTTTCTTTAACCTTGAAGATTCTTGAATCTACCTCAGTACAGTAATGTGAAACTAATAGTACAAGTGATAGAGAAAACTGGAAATTTACATTTTCCCCTTACTGTTTCTGTTCTACTTGGTTTTGATCTCCTGAAAATGGAACTTACTGACTGCTACAGCTTATGTTCATATCTGGGCAGTAGTTCTAAGCATGAAAGGGAATATGCTGAAACACAACCAGCTTAAAAATCCTGAACTGGAACATTAAATTTCAACACTACAAACTGCCAGTTGTTTTCAAAGCCATTCCTTTAAGAGGGGTGGGAAGAAACATGAAAGCTGTGAACTTGGAGAAAGAAAAACATACACAAATGCCATGGCAGATCACTGCCATGAAAATAAATCTGACTTCTCAGTCACATTCAAATTCAAGCTGCCACAAAATTCTGAATTATACAAGCCAAGAGCTGTATTTAGCACAGAAGAATAAAGTAGTTCAAGTATTAACAATCTAGTGAAATCATTACATTCAGTCTCTACTTCACCTCTGTAAGTGAAGGAAAGGACAATATATTACTACAAATTAGCTTAATCTAACTGCTTTACCAAGTAAAAAGAAAATAAACACAAATACTGAAACATTTACTGTCAAATTAATTCTCAAATCTACTAAGCACCAAATAAGCATCTGAAAAGCAGCTTTTACAAGGTTTGTATCAAAGGAAAGGAAAGCTACAAATACATTGATGAAACCCAAAATCCCTTTTTTTACATATACTTAGGTTAACTGGGAATTGCTGACCTGTCAGCCTCGCTCCAGTGCCTGGGAAGATGATGGATCATCTATAGTAAGGTAGATGAAGGACAGGGAGTTGATGCAAGACAGCCAGTGTGGCTTCACCAAGGATAAGTCTTGCCTGACCAACCTTAGTGACTTTCTGTATAGGAGTAACTACATCACTGAGCAAGGGAAGATCTGCAGATGTCATCTCCCTAGATTTCTGTACGGCTTTTGACATTTGTGCCCAAATTGGAGAGATTTGGATTTAATAGACGGACTGTTTGGTGGATGAGGATTGGATGGATCACCAATGGTAGCAGTCAATACCCAGATGGAGATCAGTGATGAGTGTTGTCTCCTAGGTGTCTGTACTGTTTAGTATCATCATTGACATAGACAGTGGGATCAATTCCACCCTCAGACAACACCAAGCTGAGGGGATCAGTTGACACATTTGAGGGATGGGATACTATCTAGAGGGAGATGGAGGAGCCCAAAAAGTGGTCCAATTGAACCTCATGAGGTTCAAGAAGGCCAAGTGCAATGTCTTTCACTTGGGTCAGGGCAGCCCCCTGCATCAATACAGGCTTCAGGATTGAGAGGGGTTGAGAGTAGCCCTATGGAGAAAGACTTGGAGATATTCATGAATAAAAAGTTTGGCATGAGATGGCAGTCCGTGCTCACAGCCAAGAAACCAAACTGTATCCCAGCCTCACCAGCAGGTCAAGGGAGGTGATTCAAGAGAGGTGAAGGACATAGAACTCCTTGAAAGAGTCCAGCACAGGGACACCAAGATGATAAAGGAAGTGGAACATCTTCTTTATGAGGACAAGATGAGGGAGCTGGATCTCGTTATCTTGGTGGAGACTGAGAGGTGACTGAGAAGTGAGCTTAGTAGTATTTAGAAATATGTTAAGGGTGAGTGTCAAGAGGATGGACCCAGGCTCTTCTCAGTGATGGCCAGTGATAGGACAAGGGGCAATGGGTCCAAGCTGGAGCATAGGAAGTTCCATGTGAATGTGAGAAAGAACTTTTTCACTGTGAGGGTGATGGAGCACTGGAAGAGGCTGCCCAGAGATCTTGTGGAGTCTCCTTCTCCAGAGACATTCAAAACCACCTGGAAGTGTTCCCATGTGATTTAATCTAGGGGATCCTGCTAAGGCAGGGATTGGACTACATAATCTTTTGAGGTCCCTTCCAAATCCTAACATTCTATGATTGTGTGATTCTGCTCTCCTACTCTGCTCTGGTGAAACCCCACTTGGACTACTGCATCCAGATCTGGAGTCACATAATCACAGAATGGTAGGGGTTGGAAGGAGCCTCTGGAGA
The DNA here is from genome assembly GCA_013399135.1 of Heliornis fulica. Classification (NCBI taxonomy): domain Eukaryota; kingdom Metazoa; phylum Chordata; class Aves; order Gruiformes; family Heliornithidae; genus Heliornis; species Heliornis fulica. The sequence continues at coordinate 318,133 of VXBZ01002901.1, forward strand.
TCATCTAATCCTTAGCACAAGAAAGATATGGACCTGTTGGAAAGGGTCCAGAGGGGGACCACAAAAATCATCAGTAGGATGGAACACCTCTTCTTTGAGGAAAATCTGAGAGTTGAGCTTATTCAGCCTGTAGAAGAGAAGGCTCCAAGGAGCTCTTAGTACAGCTGTTCAAGACTTACAGAGGGACTTAAAGATGGGGATAGACTTTTAGTAGGGCCTATAGCAACAGGATAAGGGGTAATGGCTTTAAACTGAAAAAGAATAAATTTTGACCAGATATAAGGAAGAATTTTGTATGATGGAAGCAGTAAAACACTGGAACAGATAGCCCAGAGAAGTGAGATATGTGCCATCCATGGAAATATTAAAGGTCGGGTTGGTCGGGGCTCTGAGTGACATGATCCAGTTGAAGATGCCCAGATCTTTGCAGAAGAGTTAGACTAAATGACCTTTAAAGGTCCTTTCCAACTGAAACCGTTCTATGACTCTGTTATTCTGTGAACTGTTTTCATATAAACATGAGCAAGTCCCATATCTTTATTTTTATCATGTAGGATCTTAAGAGTGCCCCCAAATTTTAGGTGTCTTCCTAAAATACCTTTGGCTACATTCTACTATAGTGTGGTTGAACTCCCCTTTGTTTTGGATGCTTGCCAAGCTGTTGAGCTCGTCTCACCCACTGTTCACTGTCTTCTGATTTATGTTCCATGTATAGCCAGCAGTAGGAAAACCCTCATTTTTTGAAGGAAATTGCTCTCAGAATCCTGATGGTCCTCAGGATGCCATGTAACAAGTAGATTTTTGGATTTATCTGTAGTTCCTGAACTCTGGAGGAAAAGTAAGTTAGGGTTCATCGTGGAGGGAATTTATTTTTACCAGAATGTACTGGAGAGAAAAAATATACTTTAATATTTTTAATTAATATTTTTGTACAAAGCTCGTTAAAGATTTGTGTAAATATATATATTTGGAAAAAAAACATAAAAAATCATATTTCAAAACCCCAAGAAATTTAATGGGAACTAGATATTTTAAGACAAAAATTAAATAAACACTGATAAATTTCAGCTAAAAATTAAACATTCATCTGGGAAATGATAAAAAGTTATTTTCTGTTTGAAACAGTTTATTGAATTTATTAACCGTCTCAATCCAAACTTATGTTATGTTCATAAATATTATAATGAAATAATTCAATGATATTTTGTCACAGATTTTTCCCTGTTCTAGCTTGAATTGCTGAGTATTTTCTTTTTTTTTTTGCTAGCCTCAGTAAAATATAGAAGAAAGATTTTCTTGAAAAGAAATATGGATTTCAGATTATTTGCTTGAATAAGAATCAAAGAAAATTAGGTAAGAACATAAAATTCTCTTCACTGACTGCAACGTAAGAAACATCTGCTTATCAGCCCTCAAGACACTATCAGCACAACCTTCTTAAAAACATTGCTCGCAAATGTTAGATGCAAAAAAGATGCAAAATAGATGCAAAGCTATGAGGCTTTTAGACCCATAAGAAAAAACATAGACTATGCCTCTAAACTCAAATTCCACAGAGATCAGAAAAGTTTGAAACACCTTATGCAGTAAAGTTTTTTTTTTGCTTAGGAATATTGTTGTCATATGATACAGGTAACCTTGACAGTTATGGAGCTAGGAAATAGATAATGAAATCTCTTGCTTTGAAGAAAAATCAGTTCCAGTTTCTCAGAGTAGTGATTTAATATTCAAGTTTTGTGACTCTAACAGTTTCTAAGAGCTATCCTAAATGTCCTCTGCAGTGCTTCCACTCCCTCTTGCCCCTGGAGGTATTCAGCTGTGCTATGCTTTGCTGAATTGTCCAGTTCCTTTTTTTGACAATAAGCAAGAGAAAAAAAACCAAACCCAAAACAACCAAAAATAACCAAAACAAAAAAGTAAGGACTAAAAGTAGAAATAGGTTGAAAAGATGACATAAGGACAAATAAAAGAAATAGACTTTAGTTCAAGAAGCCCTAAAATTCCTCATTTCTCTCAAAGCATTTCCTACTGCAAAAGACAAATTGTAGCAAATAAACATCAGCTCCTGTTACACAAAATAATGTTCCTTCTCTATGGAAAAATATAAAAAACAATGACTCTGAGATCTATATGCCCAAATACATCTGGGCATCTTAAGCTGAAGAAATTGATATAGAAACCTCATTAACTTCAATGTCTTTAGGATTTAAACTTATATACACCTCCATTTGAAACAGTAGGTAGAACCTAGGAGTTTCTGCTCAGGCCTAGGAGGACCCTGACATTTTAATTATTTATCTTGATTGAGATGTGGAAAGTATCAGTCTTTCTCAGATGAAACTTATTTAGCACCAATGCTTGCCTGATCCCATTTTAGTTGGGTAAAAATGTTACCATTATTATTGCAAGTTCTTGTTATCCATATGTCTTATGTTAAGGAATTACAAAGGCTATTAATGTAGCTATACAGGGTCATTGCTATAAACTCATAGAATGTCTCTCAGTCTCTCAGTCCCAGACTGCTGGGCCCAGCCTGGTCCCCCACAGAGTCACAAGCCCCACCCCACCCCACCCCCAGCAGCAAACCTGCTCTAGTGTGAGCCTCTGTCTCTCTCTCTCTCTCTCTGTCTCTCTCTCCACAGGCTGGAGGTGCTGCCAGGGTGTTGCTCTAACATAGATCATGGTGTCTTCCATACTCCTCCCCCTGCTCCATGATTCCTCTCCACTGGCTACAAGTGGAGTCTTTTCAACCTCCATGGGCTGTGGGGTGACACCCACCCTACCATGGCATCCTCCATGGGCTGCAGCACCTTCTCATCCCCCTTCTTTCGCCTTGAAAGCCCAGCTGGTATTTACTTTGTTGGACCTCAAAGAAGCTTCTAGATGCTTCTTAAGGGAGCCACACTGCAAAACCACAACATTGTAATACAATGGGAAATGGAATGAATAATAGGGAATATCTTCCCAGGTATTTCATCAACATCCTGAGCAATAAAGAACCAGAAAGGGGCTTGTAATGAGGTGGGGGTAACAAGAGGAAATGGACTCAAGTTCTCACTTTTTGCTGGGTGTGGGGGGAGGTGTTTAGATTGAAAATTTATTCACTGAAAGTGTTTTCAAGCATTCAATTCAACTGCTCAAAGAAGTGGTTAAGTCAGCAACCTTTACTGTGTAATGTGTAAATGTGGTGCTTAAGGACATGGTTTAACGGTGGACTTGGCAGTGTTAGGTTTACAGTTGGACCTCAGCTTAAAGGTCCTTTCCAACCTAAACAATAGTGGCTCTATGATTCTATGATAAGAGGATGGATACATCTGTTTTACTAAGCATTACTCTGTTGTATTTGTTGATGGCTCTATTTTATTTTTTTCATTTTCTTTTATACTTTCTTATACTTTCTTTTACTTTCTTATACTTTTTTATACTTTTAGGATTTAATATTTTTTGGTTTATAGTCTAAATTAATTTTCATCTAGGAAAACAGAAGGTAAGTAAATTAAAGTTGATTAGATTTCAGCTTGCAACAATTACATATCCTGTAGCTTTTGTGATCGGAACTCTATTGTCTTCCTAGAACATTGATAGAATGAATTTGCTCCACTGTTCCTGTAGAGTTCATCCTAGATTTCCCATTTAAATGTCCAGTGTAACAATGTCCCAAGATGAAACACTGCAGCTCATCTGGAAACATGAGGGTAGTACAATGAGCCAAAGAATTGCAGTTTTCAACAGGAGACACATAAGCGGTGACTGAACATTGCATCAATGACTCAACATCTTTTCTTTTTTCCCAGAAGGTTTTGTATCTCTTATTGCCATTGATTATTATACTTTTCTGTGAATGTTGCCAAAGTAGACAGCCCAACATGCAGGGGTAGGAAACACAAACAAACAAACAGACCATTTTTTTTTCATTTAGTTTTAATATCAGCCAGGGCTGAAAAAGTTGAAAGTGCCACTGGTGATCCCACCTAGTAATACTGACAAATATTCCAAAACCTGTAGTGGACTATATAAAGTCCTAGCATTTATAATCTGAAGGAAATACCATAAAATATGATGAGCTAGATCCTGTAGTCCTTACACTAAGATGCTTTCCCACTGGAATGCTGGCTGGCAGGCAAGGCCAAGAACAAGAACTGTGCGAGAATGTACAGGAAGAAATTCTGCATCCCTGAACAGTCTCGATATACCGAGGATTACATTGATATTTACCCTCCTTTCTAACTTGCAGTTTATACTCCAGACTTCCTCAGTTCATTCTTTTCACAAAGAGCTATACATGACTGATGAAGGGTTGAAGGGTTATAAGTTCTGCTTAGAGAAGTCATACAATGTGGGGACAGAAGGCTCTTCACTCTGTAGCCAAGTAAGCGGCAGTCAAAATCAAACACTGTAAGTTCAGGCATCATTGAATTCTCCTTTACTTAAGTATCCCTGTGCAATAATATAATTGGATTCAGTATCCCTCCAGACTTACACTGGTTTCACTGGGAGGAGAAAGGAGAAAAAAATTTAGTTGCAGAAGGAGGTGGGTTTTTTCTGGTTTGAAATAATTTTTATTAGACTGTCCCTTGATAGACCTGGTTCCAGTGAACTTTGTACTGTTCATGCATTTCTAAAAATATTCAGAATTTTAACCATTTTTAATAGCAAGAATTTTTTTTGTTTGTTTTTAATGTTTAGGTAGCATTTTCCACATTTATGTCCATTGTTTCATGTTATTGAGGAGTTGGATTCTATGATCCTTTCAGGATCTTTACTGCAAGGGTACATTGTTCTCTTGTGGTTACTTTGTTGTCCACCAAGCCACCAAATTCCTTCTTGGCAAGGTATTTTCTATCTGGTCACCCTCTGTCCTATATGAGACTTACTCTTTCCTAGTTACAATACTTGGTATATTAGTCTACTCCAAGCAGTCATCAGTCCTGAATGAGAGTCCTTTTTGCCACACTAAAAGGATCAAGAAGGCGGCTACCTAGTGTCTTATGCCCTCCATCATCTTGTCATAAGCCTTGTGGTCATTCTCAGCACTATCCAGGTCTCAAGTAGTACGATTGGTACACACAAGAATGAACAGCAGGGTAATAACAGTATGAGAAAAAACCTTGGCAGAATCTCTACAACTTCCTGAAAGTGAGCTATGATCAACATCAAACCTCCCTAGATGACAGATCAGTTCAGCAGATGGACAACTCTGTTCTCCCCAGGGAGTCTCCAACCACAGCCACTCACTGTTTTTTCTTGTTCCTTCTGTGTGTCTCAGGGCTTGCTAGTTTGGATTCTTCATGATCAATAGTCCCTGCTTCCCATAAGCTCTGAAAGCAGTCAATCTATTGTGTAGTTGAAGATTCTAGTCTGTAGTAGGAGCAGTCCAAGTGGTGTTTGTTGTAAGCTTCTAGCTATTGCCATCAAAGGAATTTCAACTTTCCAACCTGACAGGCACATACTCTTCTGCAACAGTGGGTGATTTGGGTTCTTGAAGAAGCATGTTATCAGAAATGAACTGACTGATCTCTTTCTTCTCTGTTGAGAAACGATCTGCTGATCTTTATCTGCAGCTCCTACACTTGGCAGCACAAGTCCTCAACAACTGCAGATCTCCAGCAGGCTAGGAGTTGAATCTTCCCTGGCTTCAGTGAGAAATCCCAGAGCCCTGCAAGTCTCAGTATGCAACCTCCTGAAGTTCCAATATCACAAAAACAGTTGCTTCAGTGGCTGCTGGAGGATCATGTCTTGTAGCATACATAGCTAAGAATGTGTACACTGGTCTGAAAAGGTTGCTGGCCCCATCTTTGTACCCCTCTGCATGAACAATGTACAGATTGCTTCATGTGTTGGATGTCTTATCATCAGTCATCTCATTCATGCTTGTAGAAATGACACCAACAAGCTGCACAGTGCTTTAGCTAAAACTTCTAACATTTGAAATTTGAAAGTTTAAGTATTTTCAATGGAGTGCTTAGAAAGAAATCACTTTAATGGATTTAATAGTACAAAATATTGCTTCTTTTCCTACAATGAGACACGTGTCTTCCTCATTCTTTTCTTCCAAGGGGTGATAATACTAGTTCATAACTGATCCAATCACAGTTGAAAGTGGATGAGTTGTGAAATGTTACATTAAAAAAAAAAAAAAATTGCATTGCACACTGTTGTAGGCTTTCGGATTGATTTTTGGTTTGTCGTTTGGGTTTTTTTTTGTTGTTGCTGGTTAAGGTTTTATTTGGTGGGTTTTTTGTGGGTTTTTTGTTTGTTTGGGTTTTTTTTTTTTACATTTTCAGTGCCTGGAGATTAAGTTAAACTGAATTGCATCACTTATCTATCCAGGAGAAAATGGGAGCACTCTCTCTTCCATTAGATATTTTTTCCAGATTGGATGGTGGTACATTTTTCCTACCAGGCTTTCTCTACGAGGAGCTACAACCAGTTTTATAGACTCTAATTCATGTTTGCTGAGCTACATTTAAAGATAGGCAGGGAGGTGATGAAGAATATGGTGGGTTTTTTTCTGTCATTCTTTTCACATCCTGTGAAACATGTCATTTTACCTGTAAACAGTATAATTTAATGTAAAGAAAAGGGAAGAAAAACTGGGTTTGGACATTTTGTGAATGTTATGTGACTTAAATTAGATCAAACAATAGTGTTTACAAAGGCACTAGGTATCCTTAAACCATCCCCGATGTTCTCCCATCTGCTGCATTAAAGCAATCTTCCATCCTCTCCAAAGCTGATTACTAAAGGAAGTAGAAATATTCCGTATCATGATGAAGAAACAAAAAGTTCTATGTATGACTAATACATCTATTTTTAACATCTTCCTTCTCAACTTCCAGTGTCCAAGACAAAGTTGCTGCAGATGATCTTTTTGAGATCAATACCTTGTATATTCCCAAGAGCATCTGCATTGAAAGGCAGAAGTAACACTTGTTTTAATTCTGTGGGATGTACAGTCAAAGGCATGAGGAACCTTTCAACAGACATAACCATACAAAGAAAAACAAATGAAAAAAAAGGTAAAATATGTGATATGTTCTTCACAAAGCTTTTTAGGGAGATTTTGTGAGTCTGCAGTTAGAGAATCTAGGTACAGAATTTGCTTTTAAATTTAACTCACAGAGCTATGCTCCAGGATGTTCACATTAAAATGATAGTTTGAGGTACATGGAAATAAATCTGAAATCTGATGCAAACAAGATAGTAGACAGAATGTATACATATCTGCCAGAGCATGCTGTCTCTGCAAAAACTGCATCAAAGAAACATGAGCAATTTAATGTAGGCTAGTGTATGACTGAATATGAAAACTCACTCTAAAATCTGTAGCTATGGAAAGATCACAAAATTGAATTAGTTTGATATTCAACAAATGAATTAATCATGGGTACAGTGATGATTTTTTCTCACCTGATTCAGTAAAATCTTGTAATTCTGAAATATATGATACTGCATGATTCGGGCAGGTTTTGGAATTAAGCAGCACAACTTTTTAAAGTCACCCTATCAGGTAAGACCAGAACACTGCAGCTTCAAAAGGCAGCATCCCAAATAAGAAGTGATAAGACAAGAGGGAAGAGCTTCAAGTTGTGCGCAGAATGTTTAGGTTGGGTATTAGGAAAAAATTTCTTCACTGAAAGGGTTGTCAATCATTGGCTGGACAGGGAAATTCTAGAGTCACCATACCTGGAAGTATTTAAAAGATGTGTAGATGTGTTTCTTAGAGTTGTGGTTTAGTGGTGGATTTAGCAGTGCTGGGTTTACAGTTGGGTTCAATGATCTCAAGGGTCTTTTCCAAATGGAATGATTCTATTGTTCTATGATTCTATGTGCAGTTTGCATTTCCCTCTAAAAAGCAGGGTATGCCTGGATGAAATGTGTCACTTTTGACCAGACTATCAACTCTGTCGCTTCTGAATGTGTTCATCATCATGTGATGCTGTCACCAAACTGGCTCAGCATAAGCCATGAGACCTGGGAAATCTTGATTGTTTCCACATGGTGCCATGCAAATACGAGTAAGGCATTTGTGGACACCAGCTAGTGCAGCCCCATGGTACTTCTTTTTTCTACGTGGGTTTTCAGCTCAGTAAAGAATGACAAATAATGTCTGAGCTACATAAACATGTCAGTGTCTTACCTCCATTTTATGCTCATGGTATTTTACTAGACAAAAAAGACACAAATCACCTGCGCTATGATTTATGCAAGTTTTCATGCTTATTACTACTCCACATATTTGAAACTAGATTCACATGGTCACATTGCACATCACTGTAATCTACTGTTCCAATCATTGCACATTGTACCTACTGATATTTCAGTCCTTAAAAAATCCCAAACAATTCATAAGGATATGTGTTAGATTTATGTGGCAAGATTTTGATGGAGTGGAAGCTATACATGTTGTTTCTCTGTGAAAAGCCATGGGGACGCCCCTACATTGGACATAAACTGATGGGTCCAGGATGGACCCCACTGCTAGCCAAAGCTGAGTCAGTGGTGTTGGTGACATCTCTGTGAAAACCTGTTTAAGAATGAGTAAAAAAAATTCCATGCAGCAGCTGGGAGAGACAGGAACCGGAGAAAATGTGAGAGAAAGAGCTCTGCAGACACCAGGGTGAGAGAGGGAGAAGGAAGTGCTCCAGTCATCGGAGCAAAAATTCCCCTGAAGTCCATTGACAGAAGACTACTGTGTTGCAGGTTGTCTCCCTGCAGCCCATGGAAGACCCCAGTGAAGCAGATTTCCACTTATAGTTCACATGGAGGACCCCATATTGGATCAGGTAGGCATACCCTGAAGGAAGATGCATCCCATGCTGGGGCAGGTTTTCTGGCCTGTAGGGGACCAACACTCTATCACTCTGTTCCCGAAGGTTTGCCCTCCATGAAAAGGACCCACACTGAAGCAGTTCTTGAAGAATTACAGAATATGGGAGGGGGACTCCACTGGAGCAGGGGAAGAGTGTGATGAGAAAGGAGCTGCAGAGACAGTGTCTTAGGAAATTACTTCAACCTCCATTACCCATCCCTCTTCACTGCTCAGGTGAGGAGAGAAGGAAAAGGACTCAGGAATGACATGTGAAGCTAAGCTTAGGAAGAAACAAGGGGTAGGGTGGGGGTTTAGTTTTGTCTTTGTTTCTATCCTACTCTATTTTTTTTCATTGGCAACAAATGAAAATAATCTTCCCCAATACAAGCAGTGATCTCCCTGCCCTTACCTTCATCAATCTAATCTTTTTATTTTATTTTCTCACCCTGTCATGCTGAAGAGGGAAAGTGAGAGAGCAGCATATGGGTGTTTGGCAGCCATCTAAGGTTAGCCCACTGCAGGTTAACATGAATGTCACATTATAGCTAATTTAAAAGTAAATATTCATAATACTGAAATATCACAATTAAGATAAGTCCTCAATATCATTACTAGAGAACTCTCCATATTGGAGGAGCTTGAAGTTATGATGGTTATCTCTAATTCACACATGCAAGTCCATAAATCTTCAGAGAAAATAAATTTCATGTAACAAATTACTGTGTAACATTACTTAAACTTTTTATTAATGAAATAGACCAAATGTGGGGAAAAATACTATGAACAATTATATTTTTCTTAGCTCCCAGTACTATTAACAGTTAACTTTTTTTTTTTAAATTCAGCTTAGTAATTAAACTTCCCATTGCATAGATTTTTTTAAACCTATTGTGTTTTTTTATATTAATACCATTAGTCCCTAGTACATATAATTACAATCATAAACCAGAATTGCCAAAGAGATGATATAAGATTTGTTTTCTCTGCTGTGGAACAAGCAGGTTTAGGCTGGTATGAGCAATCACTGCAGTCTGATTAGTGTGTGGAGTTCCAGCCCCATTATTGCTTGCTGTGAGATAATATTTTACTTTAAGGATGAATTATACTCACAAAATACAATAATAATATGCAGAGGACCATGTCTACTGATAATCGTTTAGCAGCATGCCTTTGCCAAAACTTATATCCTTGCCAGTTTACCCATTACAGGAAGGAATATACAGCCAGAATATTATAAAAATCTTGGAGGCTTTTCCAGGACTGTCAGAAAACACTGTTCATAAACAATAAATATGAGCTGAAAAATGCCTCATTTGCAGAACAACCATAGTATTTTATTCACTGTAGCATAGTGCATTACTATGCTGACAATTTAGCAGTGGCTTCGTGCAGAATTCTAAATGGTTGCTGTGGCTTACAACCTCTATTACAGTTGCAACCTATGTTAATCTAGGGTTATATAAAAATATAGTCACGTAATCTAAACTGGCACTTCTTACAATTGCAGGCATTTCTGACTTTGTTCTCGGAGTACAATAGATTGTCCTTAGCATCACTGCTTTTTTCACCTCCAGTGTACATTACAAATTCCAATACAAAAAAATACATATGTCATCCATAGGTGAGTAGGTAGGTAGTTAGTAACAATGAAGAAGGTTGTATTTCATCCAATTTTAGTTCAGAGGCATCTATTCTGGTTATGCCATATTTTCCTGGAATTCAGTAAATGTTTGAAAAATTTCAGTTTGTTTCTGTTAGCCTAGCTGGTTGTGCTTCTGACTCAAATTTCCCTTTAGTATTTAATTGTCTCTTTTCCTCAAGTCTTCAAAAAGCTATTCAGAGAAAGATGAAAACTGGAGAAAATAAAGGCAGAATATATAATGATTATAAGCTGAACCTAAATCCACTTATATATTCACAACAGAATTCATTGTAGCAACAGAAGTTTTTCCTTTGGTCCACGAGAGCTGTAAATGAGGTAACCTCAGAGATGACCATGTATGCCCTTCCTTAACTGTTAAGTATAGATTTTTTTTTTAAATCTTCTACACATTTAAGTAAGAATACTGAGTCAGATTCTTAGATGATACATAAATCAACTGTGACTCTCTTCAGCTACCTAGAGGATAGTTATGGAGAAGTGTCAGACACTGCTCAGAGGTGTGCTGAAAAAGGACAAGAGGCAAACAGCCATGAGTTGAAGGCAAAGTAATTTCAACTGAATATATAGCAGAAGTTTTCACAATAAGAGGGGGTCAAACATAGAAACAGATTGCCTGGGGAGTCTGAGAGTCTTCAGTTTTTGAAGATATTTAAAATTTGACTGGAAAAGGCTCCGAGAAACTTACATAATTTTAAAGTTAATGCTGCTTTGAGCTGGCTATTGAACCAGAATAACTGCAGGATTGTTTCAGATTTGAATTTTTCTAGGACTCTCACATCACTTTACTGGCTTAACCATTCCACCCGAAGAGATAGTTTAACTCACATACTGTATAAATCCTAAAGGAAGAAAAAAAAAAAAAACCTCATAATTTAAGAGGCATTTTTAACAATAATCACTTATTACAAAGTTATACTATGGAAATTGCAGCCAATTATTTCTTCTTGTTTCTCTTTTTTTTTTTTTCTTTTAAATAAGGGTATTGATAGACAACAAACTTACACAGCAGTATCAGGCATACAAGGAAAAACATTAAACAACTACTGTATTCCCTTAAGAAAGGAGTGGGGGCTTCTGCAAACAGCATTGTGGTTTTGCAGGGTGACTTCTGCTAAAAACAGCTAGAAGTCTCTCTGAGGTCCAACAGAGTAAGTACCAGCTGTGCTCAAGGCTGGATTTTGCCACTGACAAGGCCAAGGCAATCAGTGATGGTCATAGTACCTCTGGGAATCACATTTTAGAGATAGAAAAATGCAAACAGCTGCATTTTGCCACCAGAG
>VXBZ01002901.1:331593-341694 GCA_013399135.1 Heliornis fulica
AAAAAAAAAAAAAACCTCATAATTTAAGAGGCATTTTTAACAATAATCCCTTATTACAAAGTTATTCTATGGAAATTGCAGCCAATTATTTCTTCTTGTTTCTCTTTTTTTTTTTTTCTTTTAAATAAGGGTATTGATAGACAACAAACTTACACAGCAGTATCAGGCATACAAGGAAAAACATTAAACAACTACTGTATTCCCTTAAGAAAGGAGTGGGGGCTTCTGCAAACAGCATTGTGGTTTTGCAGGGTGACTTCTGCTAAAAACAGCTAGAAGTCTCTCTGAGGTCCAACAGAGTAAGTACCAGCTGTGCTCAAGGCTGGATTTTGCCACTGACAAGGCCAAGGCAATCAGTGATGGTCATAGTACCTCTGGGAATCACATTTTAGAGATAGAAAAATGCAAACAGCTGCATTTTGCCACCAGAGCAGGGAGTGAGAAGATGTAAGAAACTGCAGACACCAAGGTCAGTGAAGGGGGGGTAGGAAGAGGCACTGAGGGAAGATTCCCTGCGGCCTGTGGGAATGGTTGGGAGCCCATGGAGGATGAAGAGACCCCCTTGCAGCCTGTGGAGAGGCACCACGGAGCAGGGGGAGGCATCTAGAAGACACTGTGACCTGCTCTGAAACCTCTGGCAGCACATGCATCCGACGGAGAGAAATAAGAGACAGAGAGATGGAGACCCATGCAGGAACAGGTTTGCTGGGGGGGCTTGTGAGTCTCTGGGAGACCAACTGGAGCAGTCTGGGACTGAGAGACATTCTGTGAGTTTATGGAAGTGACCCACGCCAGGGCAGTTGGTGAAGATCCGAGGCCTCATGGGAGAGGACTCAAGTGGAGAAGGTCACGGAGGATTGTCTCCCATGGGTGGGACCCCACGCTGGCACAGGGAAAGAGTGTGAGAAATGCACCATCCGCCAGCCAAAGAAGGAAAACAAGTCATGAGGAACCATCATATTTCTTAAATGCCATTTAGACATAGTCTTTGCATTTATTAAATTATTTGATTCTAAAATTAACTGTATCAGGCAGTGTTTCCATTGTTTACCTCTTTCTAAGTTAAAATCCAGTAAAACACTTCCCTTGAGAAAGAAGTATAAAATTTCATTTAAGAATCTGAACATGTACCCTTCAGAAATGTGGTGAGAGCTTTTTTGATGAGTTAATGAATAAAAACTTATGAATATTCACACTGAGTGGGAAGGGTGGTGAAGCAATTTATGGAGGGTGAAGCTGTTGTTTCAACATAACTTTATTTCTACCAAGAATGAAATGTGAAGTACTTTATTTATTTATCTATTTATAATTGCTGGTAGCTAGGAAATATTAACAATCTTAATAATAATGCAGTATTTCAGTGTGAAATCATGATGACAGTGAAACTATTTATGTTTCCACCTATTTCCATAACATCTTGAGAACTAATCAGTGGTTTTACTTTCTTCCTAAGTACTAGAATATACTTCATGAGACCCAGAGGCCTTTAAAAATACCAGGAAAACAGAGTAGCTAGAGCAAATGAATGACCTCTTACCTAAAATATCCTTGGCATTTGGCTTTGTGGCTTCTGACCATAGGACCATCTTTAAGGAATAAGGATTGCCTTAAGAGGAACAAGCAAAATCTTACAAAGTGGGAAGGACACATTTGCACACTGGTTTGCTAATTTTGTGAGGAGGACTTTAAACAAGGCTGGTGGTGAATACTATCTATGCATAAGAAAAGTGGAGACCTGAGGGCAAAAGAAGATCCAGCCAGAGGAATTCATGGTTAAGGAAACATTCTCATTACCCCTATGGAAGCTGCAGAACTAGGGACTCTTCTCAAGAGTCTGAACACAGCACAGGAAACGAACTGGAGAAATTAGAAGCTGTCCATGAACAGTTCCAGAGCTGTGGACTCATTAGTTTGAACTTTGTGCAAGGGAGCAGTTAACATGCATGGGACTTTACCTTGGAGCAGAAAGGAAGCTGGTAAAGGACAGACCAACACGGATGATGTCATGGAGAGATGGTGGAAGCCCCATACCTGGAGGCCTTCAAGGTCAGTCTTGACAAAGCTCTGAGAGACCTGGTCTACTTAAAGGTGTCCCTGCTTACTGTAGTGGAGATGGACTAGATGACCTTTAAAGGTCCCTTCCAACCAAACTCATTCTGTGATTCTATGATTTAATGATTCTGTGGTGGACATCTGCCACAGACCACCTTCTCAACGAGCTTTAAAAAGCCTCATGAAGCCTTCTTTATAAAAGTAAATGGCGAATGGCAGAGCTACAGATCCAAGCTTCAAAAATATCAGATTTTAGCTTCTTCAGGAATCTGATTGGTGGGGACACACGGAAGACTACTCTACATAGCCCAGGAGAACTAACTGATCTTCAAGGACAACAGTCCTTTACAATGTGCAGTCTAGTAAGTAGAGGGCATACAATTTGGACATACAAAAGTCAGTGTGATGACATGGGGAGCATCTGAGTGTACTGACAGAGCTAGTCAATATCATCGTAAGACTATTCTCTACATTCAAGAGAACATGGTTATCAAGAAATGGTCCTGATGACTGAAAAAAAGTCAAAGAAAGGCTAACAAGGAAGTTCTGGGTATGTAGGCAATTTAGACTAATGTTGGTAGTCACAAAGATTAGACAAATGTATAGACAAAAGTAACTCAGAAAAGGAAGGATGACAGTGTCATTTAATGTGTTAAACTATCTTCAGGACTGTATTCAGGAAATTATGTAAGGCTTGTTAAACTCACAACATCTAAGTCCCTGAAGTCATATCCATTCTGTTTAGAAGACTGAAACTCAAACAAAATCCAGCTCCTTCCATTGGCTCAGGTCTGAGTTTCCCTGCCTGGGAACCAGATGGTTTGTTCAGCATCAGACCACGGTACAAACCAACACACCAACACTGAAGACATTTGAAGTCTGGATTCAAATCCAAGCTGACATCATACCATAGACATAATCATAACATAAGACACTTCCTTGCTCTACACTGAGTCTTGAACCATATTTCTACATGCTGTTACTGGGATCTGTGCCACAGATGTGCATATCCACCATTGCCTGAACTCCACAGTGATGGATTTAATGCCTGCCCAGATAAATTCCACATCAAATTTCTTTCTTCCTACATTTTTTTGTACTGCATGAAGATTCATGGTGAAACACTAACCCTTGAACCCTAGGCATTATTCCCAGTGCAGACAGATTTTGAACTGTATTATGACAGTCATGTGATGGGAAGGGATTTCACCATGTAGAAAACATCCTCCTTTACATTGCTTCCAGTCTATTTGATAGCTTATTTTCTTTATGCTTAGAAAGTTTTTCATTGTTTGTTGGCTTCTTGAACTCCTGAGTGATTTTAGCTCAGCAGGTCAGTGAAATATGGGTTAATTAATTCCTCTGGACAATTAAATAGAGTGCAAACCTCAATGTTTTTCTTCTACCAGTAATGCAAAAAGGTTATGTACAGTAACTAAAAATGTACAAGTCTGTTTGAAAAAAAAATTTACAAAAGTGTTACTTATATATGTATAAAACCTTTCAAATACTTTCTATCACTTCATAAAGAGAGAATTACTGGGTTGGTTGAGCCATCTGTCTTGGTTTAGACCCAGCCAGCAGCTGAGCACCATGTGGCCACTCACTCACGCATCCACCCCACTCCAAAGGATAGGGAGGAGAATGGGGGGAAAGGCCAATCCTGTGGGGTGGGATAAGCAGAGTTTACAGGACAGCAAAGGGAGGGAGAAATAACAACAGCAGGACTTAGAATATACACAATGGTGATAACAAAGATAATTTATTGATCTGACCACTGACCAGATACTCAGCCCACAGTCAGACCATCCTGAAGTAGCACAAAACCTCCCTTCTCCAACTAACCCCCTTTTATGGGGAGCATGATGTCATGTGGTACAGAGTACCCCATTGGCCAACTTAGTTCACCTGTCCCAGATCCTTGTGGAAATTAACTCTATCCTAGCCAAAAGCATGACACCATCTAAATATATTTTTACAGTTATCTATATGAGTCTGCTTTTATATTAATTTTGCTTAAAGTATGGTTATCATTTGCTACACTTACTTGAATGGAAGGGGGATTTTCTTGTATTCTTAGAGAAGAAATAAAAAAAAAAAGGGAAAAAAAAGTTTGTTGATGTGTGTGCAGTTCCACTAAGCATCAGGATAATTTGTTTCCTTGTGATTATATGCAGTTTTCCTAAGAGTGTTTGTACTTCTCTGTTTCAGCACAGTACTACAGATCCCTCAGATCACCCTTGAGATCTAAAGATGTTTATATGCTCTAATGAGCTTGTTCACACTTAATTTCTGAAACACAATGGGGACAGGGCTTTAAAAATCAAGTATCATGTGTCAAAACCCTTAGAAGTTCATCTCTGTATCCTGAAGGAAATAATACTATGTCTCATCTCAACTTCAGAACCAGTAACAACAGCATTACAATGACTTAATTTCTTTTTTTCATCTATTATGTTACAGTATTATGAAAGTGATAGCATATGGGTAATGTGTTGGTGTAATACAAGAAACAGAAGACCAAATTTCATTATACTAGAGACCAGTGATGGCTTTGCCAAGAAATAGTGGATCCAGCAACCTGTTTTATTTAGATATTTCCTAATGTCAGTCTTCTGCCAAAACACTAAATCAGCTCTCTTTCATTATTTGTGGTATACAGGGCTGGAGTTCTTATTTGGTAGTTCAACCAGGATCAAGGCCTGCCAACTGAAAGCTATATTTTACAGTAAAGCTCAGATTAGTCTATATGAGGAGAAGAAAACATTAATATAATGTGACAAATCAATTAGTGTGACTTGACTTTAAAATATTGCTCTTGTTTCCTGTTTTTCCCTCAAGGAAGAGAAAATTATTCTTTCCAAGATGCAGGCAACAAAAATACATTGCTTGTGTAATACAAAGCTAACTAACAAGAGCTTTTCAATTCAGGAACAATGTCTTTTGAAATATGCATTACAAAGAAAAAAAAAAAAAGAAAAAATTAGTCCATGACATTGGCTTTGCAAAGAGAACTTCTATATGCTTGGTCAGAAGACTTTTACTTTCCTCCAGGAGTGAGATCCTGATCCTGGGAGCACTGTATATGACTACTACAGCTACTTACTATCCCTTTCTCCATCACCACTTATCTAACCTTTGTGTGAGGATAGAAAAGTTCAACTTTGATTCCTTATGTCCCTGATCAAACATTTGAAGAAAGATGAACAACAATCATATATTGAATTGCACTCAGTTCAGCATGAAAAGCTCCAGACACAGGCAGGTGCAGGGAGGGGGGTCATCTATATCCATGCAGGATTGTTTGTCTCCAGTATAGTTAGTGAAGAATAACCAGCTCAGATAGTTCTTCTTCCTGCAGAGATCGTGTGGAAACAGAGTAATAGAGCACAAAACCCACTGCAAGGAGAGCGAGGAGTTAAGGCCATTGTTTCTTTTTAAACTTGTCTATTCTCATGTGTTTTGGACAAAAGGGACAGAGATGAATAGAAGATTGCTGTTAAACATAGAGTTGTTTCTTTGAGCTGCCATATGGTCCATCATGCCAATCGGTTTCTCTTTCAAACTACACATTACATCTTCACCCCTGTGTCAAGGTTTGCAGACAGGAGGTTTAGCAAGTGCTAAGTGTTCAGCTATTTTCTTGAAAGGATGCTTCCCCAAGGGAATCTTCTTTTAGCCTATTGCAAGGCTTCACTCCCGAATCTACTAAGGAGCATAAATGTGTGGGAGTGAGAGTTTAACCCTTACGATATTATCACAAGTTTAAGAAAGGGTTCCACTTCGAGCATATAAAAAACCCAAGAATTTTGATCATGACAGTCTTGCTCCAACTCAATTGGGAAACCTTTACCTCAGTTAAGTATGAGCTTTTTGATTTCCATTTTATTCTGGTTGCCTAGTGGAAGCACAGTTTTTTTACTTAGACCTAAAAATCTATTCAGATGGGAAAGTTTATGTATTCTGACAAGGAGTTCTGCAATTACCCTGTGTGCTGGTTTAGAGGTAAACCGGCAGGAGGAATGGACCCACCACAAGAGAGATTATAAGTCAGAGTTACAATTTAATGAAAGATATTACCATACAAACACTGACACAAAGAGAACAACCTGCTTTCAACTCACCAAAACCCAGCAGTAAACCCAGTGTCCCAGGGCACAAGCCCAAAGGGGTTTGTTAGCCCCGGTGCTGAGATCCACGTGGCTCTCCCAAGTCCAAAGCAAGAAGAAGTGAAGAGTCCGTTGCTGCAGATGACGGCTGTGGCCCGGCCAGAAGTGATGGTTGTAGTCCGGTCGAGAGCGATGGCTTCCTCCTGTCGAGGTTCCGCTGCTCCTCCAGATCCAACGAAGAGAGAATCTTAAGGTCTTCTGAGCCCTGTTTGTATATCCTCAGGGAGCACCCAGTCCCACCCCCAGGGCGGGGACTCACACAATGGGTAATTAACTGTGAGTCATGGGGTATGGTTGGACCATTGATGGCCCATTAGCACCCACGCCCCCTCAGACTGAGTGTGAAGGTGCTAACGACTTCCTGGACAACTGTTGCAAATGGTCCATTATTCTTGAGGAATGAATAGAGGGTGTAGAATACACAGCCTTGATCACCCCCACACAGTGATAACCCGTGTCTCTTGCTGAACTAGGACATCCTGACATAGCACTTGTAGTTTAGACTTTAAACTAGAAGTTCTGCTTGCTGGATTTCTGTTCGTAGTAAAGAACTGGAATGCAGGCAAAAAGGAAATATCTGGTTTCTTTTATCAAGTAATACATTTTGTTACCTGAAATGGATGCATGCAACTCATTATTTCACATTCATCAACTAAAGAATTTTTTTTAACTAGTATAATTATGCATGGCTTACAAGACTCACAGGAACCCATTTTTCACATAGACTTCACAATTCTTCATAGTAAAATGCCAACATTTCACTTGCACTGCCATGTACTCCTGTAGAAATAAGCAGGATTATAGCTGAAGTTTGATTTTAAATAAAATCTATTTGCAATGTTTGTAATTTTTTTTATTAGGATTGGCAATACCAGAAAAGATTTCATATGGAATCATACCAATAGTGAACAGAATATATAAAATTCGATAAACTAGGAGTTATTTGGACTGTAACAGAATCACAAAGTAAAATTTAAAATATCAGTTCAGCATGTGAGTAGCAGATGCTCCCTAGTTCAGTGTGGAAGTTTACAATATACCTATAGGTCTCCTATGCATGCCCAGAATCAGTCCAGTCAAAGCAGGTCAGCATCTACTTCCAGAAACAAGTGATACCTGCATTCTCAAGTGGACCTGATACAAGTGATTTAGCCATACACAGGCTTTGTAACTGGAGATAGCAACATTTGAAAGAATTGCATGAACATTAAAGTTTCTTTCATCAAGTGACAAATTAGCTCCACACTTCAACATTACCTATTCCACCCGCTACATCTACTGTAAGTCTACCAACTAGTTTAACTGTGGAGTACTTTCCACTGCTTTCACTGAGTGAGTTTGCCTATAAAGAATGAAATACATGTTTCAGGGGTTCAGGAGAAAGCATAAAAAGCAGGCACCTCAATTACATGTTCGTGTTTGCACTGGTTTTCTGTAGAAGAGCTTTGAGAGAGGAAGTGACAATTTAATAAAAACACAACAAACTACCAGCTTTTGGTTTGCAGTACAGATTTAAATGCCTGACTTTACAGCCTCAATTTTGAAAATATTAACCATAAAACCTCACTTAAACCTTTACTACAGCAACCAAAAGCTACAGCTACCCATAGCTTTACATTATAATGTATTTCAGTGTTTTCTAAGATCAGAATACAGTACTGTGATAGCATGACAGGCAATTTGACATAAAGACTAAAAGAAAAAGTGAACATGTTTCTCATAGTCAAGATTGTAATTCAGAGTTCAGTGCTTCTTTTTAATCAATTCCATTGATTTAAGACTGTAAAAAGAACATTTCTGACTCAGTTTAAAGTAGTAGCAAAAATTTCATTATCAGCTGTAACATGGGAATCCAGAAAATCTGGGAAATAATTTATAATATTTTAAAATTTTATTTTATAGCAATATTTTTAACAGTTTTTAAAACATTCCAATAATTCTGTAACCCTCTTTAGTTTAAGATCTCAAGCATTATGATTCAAAGAACTATGTATTTATGACTAAATTGGCAATAACACTTACTCTTATTTTATAATAATCAAACACATATGAGATTTTATTAAGCTACATGATGCTCCTGTAGTCATAAGATATCTGTTTTCCTGGTGCTGACCTTGAACAAGGTAAGATGAGCACTGACTAATAAAACCTTACTTAAATCATTGTAAACATAAGTGCTCAGTGCAACAGAGATCACTTCAGATAAACTTTCATCAGTATCAGCTTCAGAGTCCCTAGCAGGGTTACTATATGGAAAAGAAAGCAAAAATCTGTTCTGTTCTGGGTTTTGTGGTTTGGTTGGGGTTTTTTTTTTTTTTTTTTGTTTTTTTTTTTCTTCTGAAGTGAAGCAAGGATATAATTAATATTCTACTTCTTCTACTTGTGTTGAAAATTAAGACATGGTGTTATCATTGATCTGAAAGTGACACAATTGCCTGACTTTCAATGACTCAATGACAATTTTTAATTTAACAGTGGAAAACCTTCATTGACTGTACTTTTAAACAACTTCACATCTTTCATGAAAACCATTGAGTTTAAGACATTTTTTTTAAAAGAAACTAGGATTTAATAAAACTTTTCAAAAGTAGGAATCAAACTGCGAACTGTCAGCTTGTCTTTTCCATAATAAAAATTATGACTATGTAGCATAGATTTTGTCATGTAATAATAGCTACACGCAGAGATGTAGATTATAGCACCTACTGCCAAAATATATTCTTAAATTTTAACTACAGCAGTGTACTTCACAAAATAATACATTTACTGGCTCTAAGGGCTATCTGACATTCACTTATCAAATTTATTAAATAAAACCACCTACTAACAATAAAAATCAGACTTGACATGTTGGACTGGAAAACACCTCTAAATAAAGTCTATTGGATTATAAATAGATATGTTAAATATAAGCCCCATAAATTGTTTATATCATCTCAGAAAAAATGCAATTTATGTATTTGTGTGAATCTCAGGAACTGGAATATACCGAATGGAATATATTGAGTCTTTGTCATGTTTCACTACAGTTATGTAACACAAGTGGCTTGATTTAATTTCTGACAAACTCTAATTCGTAATTTTATTGCTCTGCAAGCCAAATTGTCAAGCAAACACTTCTAAATCTTGATGCAGGCACTACAGCAAAAGCCCCATACCTTCTACTGTGCCCAAGAGAGAGAATGCAGAATTTGAAGTACTCTGAAAAATAATATAAACTCAGTGAAAGAGTGAAAGTAAACCAAGGTAGGGAAATAGAGGAATAAGTGTCTGCAAAACTCATTTATTATTACTTATCTTTAAAGCATATATATCCAGTATATATATATATATAAAAACAATAGATACTTGAGATTTTTATCACTGCCTAATTTGATTGTGTTTGAGTGATTTCCATAAAAATTGTTTAACAGCAGCAAAAGCTGTACATATCACAGTCTTTGTCTCTTCTTTGTGGAGAGAATTAAGATCAACGACAGGCCACTGATAAAATTATGCTCTAACTCGTGTTAGTCCCCATGTTTTCAAGAGCTTTATGTTTTTAAAATGTAGCCTGTATCCTAAAGACTGAAATATCTTGTGAATAGGAATCGATTTTCTTTCAAGACGAAATTTCTAAACGTACCTGAGCCAGAATCATCCCCAGTGAGAATTACTGTGGCTTTCATGCACCCTTCTCGGTGATGCTGCCTCCTAAAAGAGACTGACTATTTTAACATTTTACTTTTCACTTTTCCATGGTCTCCTCTGACATCATGTTATGCCCTTGAAGGTCTAAAACTTCATTGTAATTTGAGATGCTATTTTCCTCCTTACTTCTCAAGTCAGCATCTAGAGTAATGCATAACAATCCTGAATGATAGTGGATTTACAGTTTAAA
>VXBZ01002901.1:343268-377486 GCA_013399135.1 Heliornis fulica
GGGGGGGGGGGAGGAGGGGTGGGGTGAGTAAGTCTTTGTGCCCTCTTGCTTCTGTTATAATGCAATCCATAAACACTTATGTTTCATACAGAGATATGCAGTCATATGTAATTTTCAGATGGATACTGATAGATTAACAGTAACACTGTACACACACATATATATATATATAATTTGCCACAAATACTGATAGGATTTGTCTATATTTAAACCACCTTTCTTACTAAATCATTTAGGAACAGCTGCAATTATCACATGTATCAACTGGAAAACTCATAAACGAGCAGTTGAGCCTTTAAAACATTTACAATAAAAAATAAATACATTTTCATGGCCTAATTTTCCATTTCTATTACCAGAAAGCTTCGCTGTAACTCGGTTATATTATCCAGACACAAAACTGGTGGAAAAGAATCAAGCTATAAACTTCTGACATAAAAGCACATTACAAAACACTTTCCTTAAAAGCATTCCCCACATTTATATCCATTAAGAAATAACAGAACAAAAACTGGTTTGGTCAAGCTGACCTTTTTTCCACCATGAAACATTTATTACTTCATTCTACTTGCAGAATATGAACACACTTAGCAATTCTTTGTACCTACCAGCCTCTGGAAGGAAATTAACAATTTCTGTCTGTTTGGAAAGTAAACTTATATTGAATTAAAATATCCTGGATATTCAGCATAATAGCAAAAAAAAAAAAATGATGAAAGAAATTAAATAGCTTTAATACCAGCTTTCATAAAGCAGAATTCCATGAACCACCTTGAATCTGATTCAGTAAAAATACACCTAAGCAGTTTTTATAAAAACCCTGAAAAGACTGTAGTTTCCACAGGGTATTAATGAAAGACAAACACATCCTGAAATCACACTGGGATGAGATCCAGGTGTGCACTTGCTTTCCTTCCATCCCCTAATCTCCACTCCTAGGAAAGTTGAGTCTACATCCAAAGAAGGACATAATTTTATGTGTTGCAGATGCTACCCCACTTTACACAGTAAATAGTGATACAGGGTTTCTCCTTCCTCAAACATAAAGGTTTCTGTTCTTCTATTTCAAAAAATCTCCATAAAAGTTTAAAGCAAAGAGAAGGATGGAAATATTTTCTTTATGACCTTTATAGATACTCCATTGTGCTATTAAAAGGAGTAATCAATGAGGTATTCAGTAAAGTTGGAGCGCATCCAGAGGGGGCCACAAAAGCGATCCATGGGCTGGAGCACCTCTTTTGTGAGGATAGGCTGAGGGAGTTGGGCTTATTCAGCTTGATGAAGAGAAGGCTCAGGGAAGAACTTATAATAGCCTTCCAGTACCTGAAAGGTGTCTATAACAAATCTCGGGAAGAACTGTTCATGAGGGCATGTAACAATAGGACGAGAGGTGATGATTTTAAACTAGAAAAGAGGAGATTTAGGTTGGATATTAGGAGAAAGTTCCTTGATATGAGTGTGGTGAATCACTGGAGCAGTGTTCCAGAGAGGTAGTAGAGACCCCATCCCTGAAGATATCTCCCTACTTATTAGGGGAGGGGGGGTGACCTTCCAAACTAACACATTCTATGATTCTATGGTGCTACGATTCTTCTGATTGAGGGGCAACCTATGCCTATACAGCAGATAGATATTTTTCAAACATTGAAATGGTGTAAAAAAAAAAGGCATCGAGAGAAGACTGACTACTTGCAAGGGACAATAGAATCATAGATAGGCTACAAAACTCCCCTTTATTGCTTTTTCTCTGGACATGAGATTTGCATTTTTGTCTCTGTCACAGTAAAGTCAGGATACAAAACACTGTTGCTTACTTTTCAAAGATTTTTAAAAAATTTCAGAGAACTCTGGAGGGTGACTTTTTAATCAGCTGAGAGTTGAGAAGGACACTGAACCCAGGTTGTCCTCATCCGGACTGCTTCTTTAATTTTGATTATTTTTTTCTTATCAGATGGACATCCTTAATATCTCCACGACATACATTTTAAAGATTATTTTTTATTCCCATCACCACAGATGATTTTGCTACATAAATTGAAAGGGATCATAGATTTATTTCTCAAATTATTATCTTATTCAGGACTGAGAAAGGAACTTTTTAGCTTTGGAAATTAGGTGGATTTTCAAACTTGTGCTCCTCAAGGACTGGCTGAGCATGGGGTGATTAGTGGCAAGCAATTGTTTTATCTTCTACATCACTTGTCTTTCTTGTTTTTTTTAATTTATTTTTGTTATTCTCTTTGTTATTAAAATTGTAAAATCATCATTACAATTATAATTTAATTGTATTTCAATTATTTAACTGTTCTTATCTCAGTCCAGGTGTTTTCTCACTTTTACCCTTCCAATACTCTTCATCTCTATCCTGCTGTGGGTGGGGAGTGAGCAAGCAGTTGTGTAGTGTTTAACTGCTGGCTAGTGTTAAACGGGACACTACGTTCTAATACTGCAGTGAAGGACCTGTAGGTTCCTTTTCATGAAAGTCATTCAATTTACCCATGGGAACAGAAAGGAGATTTTCAGGCTGCCTGAAAGCAGGGAAATGTTTAGGTTGTTTGTTCAAAGCTTATCTTGGAATCTTTGGAGTATTTTTGTTACTTCAAAAAAATAGCAACTTAAAAAAGAATTTCTCAGAAGTCTTTGTTTTATAGTTCATATTTTATTCTCGTGCCAGCCAATGGCTGGGCATGTAAACATGGAGCTGCAGATGAATGTTGGAATGTCAGCTGATAAAAGTGTGCTTTAAAGAAAGACTGGAATGAAAGATTGCTTACATGGCCAAAAGGAGAGAGGAGACTATGCCAACTGTGGTGTGATGCTTGGGTAAACAGATTGAGTGGCAACTTGGAGAAGGCATTTCAGATTGAAAAATGTATTTGTCGGGATATATTTGGCAGAGTATCTAACATTTGCCTCTCTGTGTAACAGTAGGAAATGCTTTTCTTTACACAAATCTTTAAGTCTCAAACAGACTATAGATCAAAGTGTGTGACGGCTTGTCCAGTCTTGTTTGGTAAAACATATCAAATGAGAAATTAATCTGATCTTCATTAGCCACATGTTTTAGGATAAAATTTATTATCCTTCAGGAAGTTTGTTTTCACTGAATGAAAACGTGATGAACTGAGACTCAAGATCTTACAGAAAAAAAAAAGAAATATATGCTAGGAAAAATACATGTTCCCCAATAACTGATATACTAACTGACACCAATTTTCTGCTCCCCAACACATATCTGACAGACCCTTCAGGTGTCTTTATCATTTGCTTATGGAGATGTTTTATTTAAAGCTATCCCTTTAGTTGAACGAAAGATGATGTGAGAATCAGAGGAATCTGTAAGCTGCACACAGTTTACACCAAACTTCATGAGCAGTGACTCTAGGATGTATGGGTAGTCACTTCAGAAGAAAATCGGGTCATCTGTATTAATAGACAATGTATATGGAAATGCAACATAGTAATCCATCTTGTGAAAATATAACATGTTAGATAATTTATCCTAAATTATATTTTAGATATTTTTTCTGTATAAACAGGTTAAGAAATTTCCTATGACAAATATTGCTGTGTGTGATAAGAATGGTCAAGGTTACAATACAGAATCACAGGATCACAGAATGTTATGTGTTCAAAGGGATCTCAGAAGATCTAGTCCAACGCCCCTCCATGAGCAGGATTACCTAGATTAAATCACACAGGAATGTGTCCAGATTGGTCTTGAATGTCACCAGAGAAGGAGTCTCCACAACCTCTCTGGGCAGCCTGCTCCAGTGCTCTGTCACCTTCACAGTGAAAATGTTTTTCCGTATGTTCACATGGAACCTCCTATGCTCCAGCTTGCAACCATACAACTGGTTGCATAATCAAGAAGGTGGACCTAGAGGAAGAAGTGCCTATAAAAGGATATTATATATGTTTTGCAGCTTCAGACATTTTTTTTCAACAGTCCTTCTCTTGTAATCTCCGAAAATACCATGAATAATCAAAAATACAAACACATCCTTAGTCAATTAATGAAGAGAAACAAACCTGAAGATCCTAGGAAATATGCTGAAGATTACTGTATTCTGGTAATACATTTAGGTTTTTAATATAACTCTATTAGGAGTGACAGACAAGAGTTATCTTTGGAGAACAGTACAGTCAGGACAAGGTATTTTTCAGTAACTTTTCAGTAAAATTCGTTAACTTTTGTTTCAGCAAAATTTAGCAACTTTTGAGGATGGGCTTTCTCAGGGAATTCTAAAATGACAAGTAACAAAGAGAATAGATTTAAGTCTCAATGCCATTTTCTGATTTTTACTGGATCAAGACTTTTTAAACTTATTTCTAATGTTATAATCAATAAGTGAATTTTTAATTATATTGTACAGATTTTTTTTTTCCTTTTAAACTGCAGTTTAAACTTAGAACTTAAACTCTGAATTTTTGGGGGGGGGGGTTGGCATACATTGAAACTGTCAAAGTAAATAAAATTCTATGTTAAAAATATATTCTGGATACCTGAAAATAAAGAAAACCAGATGAGTTATATTTCCTACCAAACTTTATTTTGCTTCAGACAGTTGGTATAAAAGAGATGTTCTTCCTAGACACTATATTCAGGCAAACATCTAGCCATGAATCCCAGAAATTGGCTTCATATCAGCATGTCTTTAAGCATTGCAATATACCAAAATAAAGAAGGTTAAGGAACTATTTTGTTGGGTTTTTTGTTTGTGTGTTTGCTTCTTTCTTTGTTAAGGCATAAATATTTGATAGTACTGAGGAAATGTTAATACGCTGGTAAAAAGTAACATATAAATTCATCAATTTCTAATGAAATTTTACTATACTATCTGAATACATTGGCACGAAACTGAAAAAGTAACAAGACTAAAAACCAGAGACCTCTTTGTCTCTGTATATTAAATGTTATATGTAAAAAATATTACGAGAAAGAACAAGAAAGTTGGAAAATATATTTTTCCCCATCAACTAAAGAATACATTTATTTGCAAACCTGAGTACTTTATTATGGAAGCAGTCAATTTTTTTTTTACTATTTTAAAAAGTGAATGACATACAAAGTTTTTTAGAATATTTTCCTGGATACCAAGAGGTTTTTATTTAAATAACGGATGAAACAAATTGAAATTAAAATTTAATTAATTAAATTAAATTCAAATTAATAAAAATTCTCTCACATCTTCAACCTTTCAGTGTTGCTCGGTTAGGTTCACCACAGTATTTAATTTCAGGTATGTTTAGACCATAGAAGCTAGGGGAATATTTTCAGGTGGAGATCAGCAAGAAATTTTACTTGCAATATGCTACTTCTAGAAAACAATTTGCTTTATTGTCTGAAGGCATACCTGCATTTTTGTTGCAGTTCAATATTAATTATGTACACTCAGACATATCTTCATGAAGCAGTCTTACATGTGTAATTCAAAATAAATTTTTAGGGAGCAGCTAAGACCAGCTGCTTCTTAAGAGCACCAGGTGCTGAGGGTGATGCCCACGGGGGCTTGCAGAACCAGTCCTCTTCAGCCAGGGCCTACCCTACAGAACACAGCAAGAAAGCAAAATAGATCTGGTGATCATAGCAAGGTCCAGACGGGAGTCTGGCCATAAGGACATGGGAGTTAGGTTTGGTCAAAGTCAAGTGTCTAAGTTTGTCAATTGGTCAGAGTGAGGCTGTTGCCCAGGATAGGTCCCTCATGATGGTACCAGAGCACGATATAGCCAGAAATGTCAGTTCATGGATTGGGGTCGTGATGATAGGGCTCCTTGATCAGGAAGGGAAATGACCATGGCTGAGCAGATCAACATTCTTACAATTCAGGAAGTGGTTGATGGCCCCAGGAGGAATGGAAAAAGAGTCTTTGGGCCATAAGTGTGTCTGGAAGCCTCAGCTGAGTCTCGTCAGGCCCATTAAGGTTTATTAATGCACTCAGGACCCTGACATCAGTCTGAAAAAGGAGGAAAAAAATCCCAGGTATTATTGTGGTCTGGGCTACATTTACTGATGGTATCACAAATAGGACAGAGGAAACCATATTTAGACCATATTTAGGAAAGCTATAGAATTCAAAAACTAGAATGAAACACCAATAGTAATGGTGATTACTAGATGATAACAACCATGGTAAAACTACAATCGTAAAAAGTTTTAAAATCCTGGCAGGAACTTCTGAAAAAAGGACACTGTCTGGACCTTAAAGAAAATAACAGTGAGACATGGAGAAAGTAAAACTGGGATTTGCTTCAACCAGTGCTTAACCCTGCATTTATAAATACCAAAATTCAAGCAGTTCCAAATATTGATTTTGTCCTCACTGTTTTAGTTAGCTAAAGAAAGGAATTAGCTTTGGAGGTACCAATATCTTACTATTGACTAAACAACTACGCAGGATAAGGTACCTAACATTAAATAAAATAAATCAGATACTCAGTTATGTTCCCTATTTATACAGAAAATCAGCCTTTTGTATGTGTTTTAACAGAGAATACGACACAGACTGTAACTTTTATATGTATTAATATCTGCGCATTAGAATCTTGATTGCCTCACAGAATTAAATCATTCTTGAAGTGTCATATACCTGAAATGATATATATGAAATTATATTGGTATGTGACAATTCAATCTGACTACATTGAAGTCAATGGCAAACTTTCCACTGACATCCAATTAAAGAGTTACTAGATATTCCTATGTCTTAAATAAGTATAGATATACTTAGAAGGGATATACATGGCTGTAGCTAGATATATCAAGGACTAAAAGATAAAAAAAGTTGTAGACTCAGACTAAATCTTTTTACAACATCTGCAACATTTGGTTTGTTGTTGTTATTAATTTTGCTTTCCTCTAGATTTTTTAATCTGTCCAGGAGAACTAGTGCTAAAATAAGATAAGAAAAGCTCTTTTCATTGATTTCTAAACCAGCATGCACCTGGAGAAAAGTTTGCCACAATCAAATTTTGCAGAGCTCAGGGATTTCAAGAACTCAGATAGATTAAGGAAGTTTTTGCATGTATGTGAATTTAAAACAAACTTTTGAACCTTTTTATATTTTTCCATTAAAAACTGTCGTTCATATTTATATATCCTTTTATATGTACAAACACACAAGTATTGCTTTTCCTTTGTCTAAACTTTTTTTAACCAGCTACAAATGTTGACATGTTTTGCTAAAAAAAAACCATCAATGTGTATACCAATTAGAACATCAGATATCATTAGTATTAGAGAAAAAAGAATCATAGAATCATAGAATTCCTGAGTTGGACCTATAAGGATCATTAAGTCCAACTCCTGGCTCCACACAGGACCAGCCAAGTCAGAGCATGTCACTGAGTGCATCATCCAGATGATTCTTGAACTTAGCCAAGCTCAGTGCTGTGACCACTTCCCTGGGGAGCCTGTTCCAGTGTGCAACCATAAAAATACTAATAAAGAGATTTTCTTATCCAATTTATAGACGGGGCGGGGGGGGGGGGATTACCTATATACAAAAGTAAGCGTAAATTAATTACTGAAGTATTCTATAAGTGCATAGACTTTTTTTTTCAAAGAAAACAAAGATCATAGACCAGCCATCATCACAACATAATCATCGTTGATTTCCAGTAGAATAAATATATATAAAAAACCACAGTTCATAAGCCTGGGTTGATTCTTTAAAAAGCTATTCAGAAATTGCTTGAACATTTGTAGAAGTTAGTGTCAGGAATTTAATTGCCATGCTGTCCTTCAAAACTTTTAAACTACTGACCATGTGACTAAAAAATGGGTGACTCAGTTCTTTTTGAAGGTAGAAACACAATGATAAAATTTGTAAAAGGACAGTCAGAAAGCCAGTAATTACAATCTAACTTAATTCTCAATCCTAGTGTCTTCTTGTAGATAATGAGATAATGCCCTGGATAAACCTCTTTGGGTCATGTCTGACTGACAGCTACTTTCAGTAGGAAAGCAATTACAGAAATGTTCAGGAACCCACTGACTAGTAGTTGGTTAAGTTAGATTTTATTTTTTTTTTTTAAATATAAGTTATTCTTGAAAACAAGAACAGAAAGACACCTCCTTTTTACAGTCTGTGTTTCAGTCTGGAACTCTAATGTCAGATGACAACTGTGGATCATTTTTTATAATCGCAGAAAAACATGTGCCCATGCCATAAGATTTATTCAGAAGATGGGTGATATAAGGATGTTGGTTCAGGTTTTTTATTAAATCCCTATATTTTGTTATGCTAATGCTATTAATTGTAACTAATGATTTTAATAACTTACAATTTCAAACTCACTTCTGTTTCTCTTTGTTGTGGTTTAACCCAAGAAGTGACTGAGTACCACACAGCAGCTTGCTCATTCCTCCCTCCCCAAGAAGATGGAGAGGAGAATGGAAAAAAAAACCAAAACCTTGTGTGTTGAGGTATAGTCAAATAGTATAACAAATGAAGAAAATACTAATACAGGTGATGCACGAGTGAAATTGCTCACCACATGCAAAAGGAAAATAAAACAATACATTGCCCACTCTGTTTCTGAGCTAGCTCCACCAGTTGCATACAGAGCATAGAGCTATAGAAGCTTAGAATCATAGAATGGTTAGGACTGGAAGGGACCTTAAGATCATCAAGTACCAACCCGCCTGCCATGGGCAGGGACACCTCTCACTAGACCAGGCTGCCCGTCCAATCTGTCCTCTAACACCTCCAGTGAGGGTCATCCACCACTTTCCTGGGCAACCTGTTCCAGTGACTCACCACCCTCATAGCGAAGAATTTCCTCCTAATACCTAATCTAAATCCACCCCTCTCCAACCTAAAACAATTCCCCCTTGTCTTATAACTACATGCCCTTATAAAAAGCATGATTTTATATGATAGGAAATATCCCTTTGGCAAGTCTGGGTCAGCTGTTCTGGCTATGCTTTCACAGCTTCTTGAGCAACACCTTGAAAGGGCATGCAAAGCTGAAAAATCCTTGACTTAGTGTAGACACTACAACTACCCTGAAACAATGTTGCAACAAAAATCAACAATGTTTAATCAATATTATTATCATACTAAATCCTAAACACAATATTATACCAGCTATAATAACTCACACAAAACCAGGACAATATCCAACTCTTATAATGTACCATCTATGCTGTGTAAAGGTCCTATACTTCCCAATACATTCCAATTAATACCCATCACATTTCCTGTTTTTTGATAAATATATAAAGATATTGTTGCCTGAGTCTATGGCCATCCCTCTAGAATGTCCGTTGAGTTACTTTAGTCCATTACTTTTGGCCTCCATCTGTCCTAACAGTATTTCAGGGAATGAGAGATAGTGTGTGTGATATTAGGTTGTTTCATGCTGCATCTGGAGCTGATACCTCATGTATCTGGTGTGGTAGGTGCTTATAGTCTGCGGTTTGAAGATGTCAGTCTCAAGGAAGTTTTTGGGTGCTCATTGCTGAACACAGTTCTGGCTACATTACCTCTGCACCTTGCTCCTTTTCGTCAAACTTCATTCTTCATTATCCTGTGTGGTTCTTACTGCACTATAGTTGTCATGGCATAAAGAAATCATAATAGTGGTGACAAGCAATACTATGTAGCAATCAACATCAAACAATTTAAAATATTGGCTTCTTTCATCCAAAATTGAGTCTCCAAAATTGAATCCCCTTGAGGTTCATATTGGACTTCCTCATACTTCCACATCACCCACCAAGAGCACTCAGGTTCTTGAGCAAAGGCAATTCCACTGATGGGTTTTGTATATAAAATGCCTCCTATTGAGGCAGGGGTAACCCAAACTGTCTTCCCTGACTATCCTGGTTCTGGTCAGGACAGAGCTGACTTCCTCAAGCAGACAGCACCATATTCTTTGTGAACCATATTCTTCACCATATTCTAGTGAACCAGACACTAACATATTCTTTATATGCACTAAAGGAACTTTATGTCCTAGGGTACATGAATTTTTTGATTGGGCAGGCCCAGCTCTGAGCTTTTGGGAAAGTTCATGGACACTCTGGGGGTAAGCACAGTACACCTTTCTCATTTCCTCATATATCTTCAAGGTAATTTCTTACAAGTCAGTAGTGGCAGATATGATGAAGAAATAAGATTTTATAGAAATGCCTGGAGCTATGGAAGGCAGATATGACCAAGCTGATTTTTGTGTTCCCTAAAGCAACGTTTCTTTGTAGGGAAGTGTAGACTTCTTAGTGAACAGCCTACAATCTGATCAAAGACTGAGATGAGCAAATTCTTTCCTGTAAGTAAATGGAGAAACAAGGAACTCTGTTTTTCAGGCGTGGAACAATAGTGTAATTTGAGATGCACTAGAATGCTTCTACTGTATTTTAATTGATATTGCAGTATCACACATCTCTTCCAGCACATGTCTTTTAGTATTCTACTAGCTCTCCTAGCCTTGTGGGAATGGTACCTTAAGGACATCTCAAATGGTATAGATACCTATGTGTAGTTGTTTGACCCCAATTAAAAATGTATGACCTGTGGTAAAAACCTAACGTGGAAGAAATTACTGTCTTCTGCATAGATATGCTTTTTACCAGTCTGCAATGACTTAAGAAATAGTCAACAAATATTGGTAAAACTAACCATTTTGGTCTTTTCTCTTGGAAATAAGGAGGTAGGATATCTTTAAATGTACAGCAAAAAGACTCAGGTGTAGGCAGTCAGGAGTGCGGAGTGTCTTCATTCTCCTTGAACAAGACAGGTAAGAAAATAGTAACTTGGCATAGAAAGAATGCTCATGGTATATATGAATCTGTCATCAGGCTGACCTTCTTCATTTCCTTGCAGCTTTTACTGTCTTATCCTTTGCCCTCCTACAACCTATGCCTTCTCAATACAGCTCCTACATGAGGCAGCATCTCTCCCAAAACTGGCTATTCCAGCATGCAGCACTTGCATGGTACATCATCTCTCTTTATCACTTCACTGTACTGAATATAACTGGTGGAATCTTTCCTGTTATGTCAGAGCACAGAAATAAGTAGTTTTTCAAGGTACAGAATAATACACCCCATAGCATTTTGTCCACCCAAGGAATTAGAAAAAAATAATAGGATTATCTAAACTGTCTCAGTAGATGCACCAGTATGGTTCCATTTATTCCTCTCATTTCCTACAAAGGACTGTACCCTGTGAAAGGAGAAGGTCACAGTGATAGACCCCTTGATAAAGTGGCAGAGAGATGGGGCATGTGGATTATGGGAAGATTGTTATCCTGAAGGTAGCTTGAGAAAGGTTAAGACTGTTCTAAAAAGTCTGCAAATAACTTTCTATCAGGTGTTGGCTCACACAGCACTGGAATGACATTGAGACCATTATTGAATTTAGCCTTTCATTTCTTGTTTCTTTAGACTATGAATTTTTAGTAATATTGGGAATAAAATTATTGATGCTCGACATTTAATACACCTGATTCTTTTCCACAGGAACAGTTGTTCAAAGAACCTAAAAATACTCCCTTTTCTCAAATGAACTTTGTGAGGATAAATTTGTTAATATATATGAGACAACATATACAGAGTTGGGAACCATAAAAATAGCTTGTAGGAGAAATAGTGTTTGTTTTACTTCTCTGCTTTGATAGTATAGTTGTAAAGATTATGGCTCTGATTCTGATCTCACTTATGTGCTTGTAAATCAGACCTATCTTCACAGCCCTGCAGTTGCTGGTGTAAATGAAGAACAGAATTAAGTGTTACCAGATAAATACTTGGCTGCTTTAAGCTCTTGGGGATCTATTCCATGCTTCAAACATAAATGAAACACAACAGCTCATAGCAAATTAAAATGTTTCCACATTCATCTTTCCTTGTTAAATGACAAGCAATAAAATCTACTCTTGATACCCTTCCCTTCCCCATCTTTTATGTCGGTTTTACAGTGGTGCACATGGCCTGTGTTGTGTGGTGAGCAGAAGCTCCTCCCCATACTCACAGCATTGTTACATACACAGGTAAAAAGCAGATTTCTTTTTTAATCACCAATGTAAGATAACCTGAGATTCATTACTAAGGTGACAGGTCTTGATGGAAAGTTATTTAAAGTATTGCGTTGATTTCAAATGAATTTTGTACCAGAAGAAATCTAAGAGCTCAATCTGATTGCATACAGTTTGAATAACAAATAAAGTGTAGAATAATATTTATCCTGAAGGAAGATATTTTATTATGTATGTGGTGACAGCAAGGACTGACAGTAGCTTTGATGGAATCTTGAAATTGACATCAACTTAATGTGAAACAAAAATTATTGCTTTCTGTAATCTCCCCTTAGAATAGTACCTCCATATAATTTCTTTCTTTGTTGCTCAATAACTTAGACATGAGAAGTACATTCAATTGATTTTAGATAAATACCTTATAATTTCATTTTGAATTTTCTTATTCTGCAACATGGGCAGTAACATGTAAAGATAGTAGTTTCCATTGACTCTGGTCTTTATTTCAGATGCTGTCTCAGACTGACCTTTGATGAAGACTGACTGAAGTCTTAAGATTTTGAGTGAATTCATAGGTAAAAACTGAAGCGAGACAAAATATTGAGTATAGGTCAAATTATTCTGACATGGCTCCCTACAACCAGACTTTAGCACATGGACATCTTCTAAGTTCGTGGCCAGTGTCGTTGTTACAGATAACACCTTGGGGTATATAAGAAAGGATGTGACTAGTAGGTTGTGAGAGGTTCTTCTCCCCCTGTACTCTGCCCTGTGGTGAAGCCACATCTGGAATATTGTGCTCAGTTCAAGAAGGACATAGAACTCCTTGAAAGAGTCCAGCTCAGGGCCACAAAGATGATGAAGGGACTGGAACACCTTCCTTATGAGGACAGTCTGAGGGAGCTAGGTCTCTTCAGCTTGGAGAAGAGGAGACTGAGGAGTGACCTTATTAATGTTTAAAAATATGTAAAGGATGAGTCTATCAGGAGGATCAGGCTCTTCTCAGTGATGGCCAGCGATGGGTCCAAGGTGGAACACAGGAAGTTCTATCTGAATGTAAGGAAAAACATTTTCACTGTGAGGGTGACAGAGCACTGGAACAGGCTGCTCAGAGAGGTTGTAGAATCTCCTTCTCTGGAGACATTTAAGACCAATCCAGATGTGTTCCAGTGTGATTTAATCTAGGTGATCCTGCTCTGGCAGGGGGGGTTGGACTAAGGGATCTTTCGAGGTCCCTTCTAACTCCTGTAATCCTGTGATCCTGTGATTCATAGATATGGGAGGAAAAAATAACCTGTGCTCCAGATTCCCTCAGGAAACCATCCAAGACCCCTTCAGGTCTTTTGATCTGTTTTGCAGTATGCATGGTGGCTTCCTCACCACGCACATGGAGAAGCAGTAGTGGGTTGTGTTTAGATCTGAGGCAGCACATGTTCTCAACAGTTAACACAGGCAATAGGTAGGTAAAATAAAATTGTTGTTCTGTGGTCTCTGTTGAAAGAATTCTTTTGTAGGGAAATTTACAGTTAATACCAAGCCAGAATAAACAGGTAGAAAAGTATGAAAAAGGGAATGAAATATATTTGACAGCATCATTATGACAGCATCATAATGACAGCATCATTAGAGAAAATGCCTGATGAAATGAAGAGATAAACAAAGACCTCAAAAAGATTTCAGAAAGAGGGAAAGTACAAAAAAAAAAGCTTAAAATTATATGCCTCTGGAAGAGAGAATAATTGTGTGGAAAAGTTTTGTATACGAGCTGTCAGTTTCTACAAAGATTGTTCAATTATACTTTTTAAAGTGAAATCATGAAAACACGACATACCAAGCTATATGAACAGTACTACACAAAGTCAACATGTTAGTACTTGATAATGTTTACTAGACTCAGTTGTCCTCAGAAAACAAAACGAAGCTAACTACAAAATCTTCTCAGTTGAGCTAGACAGCTCATTTAGAAAGTGTCTCAGCTCAGAAATTTTAAACTTTATTACTAAATGTAGAGCTGAGAGGAGTATGTTGTTCAAACAACAAGAAAAGCAGTGATTGTTTAATGATGTTTTGAATTAATAAAGGGTAAAATGTCTTTTAAAGTGGTTCTTAAGAACAAACTAGAATGAATGCATTTGGGAAAGAGAGACCCATAAGCAATGTGTGGCTGTTCCGTGTCTGTTTCTCACTGTTGATTCCATTCACAAAGAAGAGAGCCTTCAGGCATCCAAATGCTTTGCAGTAATTATCCCCAAATGTTTGGTATTTATGAAAAATGCAATTTACTGTAGGGGATACTTCAGTAACTTCACTACAAAGGCATGTCACAACAGTACATTCTAACATTGCTATAATTATCAGCCTATCAATGATTCCTGTTTTTTCATAGCCAAGTCTTTTCTTATAAAAACTTGCTCAAGGCTGAAATTTAGCATCAAGACCAAATTGGGAAATAATTCTCACATCTAAAAAGCCGATCTCATTTGAAAATTCAGGGATCAGATCAGAGCTGCCTTTTTTGAATAGGAATACTAGATCCAGCCCACGCTTCCTTTTAACGACATCAATATGCCAGCTCTGAAATAGTGCCCAATATTTAAGAGGCAAAGTGCTAGTGTAGTTTCTCCAGAAAACACCATAGAAAATGTTTTTTGTCATTAATAATACAAGTCTAGACAGTAGGAAAGAAGCCTGAAGCCTGCTTAAGAATTTCATAAGCTGCTACTGTGGCTACAAAGAGATAGAGGGAAGCAGACAGGCCCGTGGCTGCACTCAATGAATGTGCTAGCTTTGGTGAGGGTCTCCATACTTTTGGGTAGGTATTTTTCCTTAATCTCCAGGGAAGACTTCCATAGAGATAACTAAGTATCAAATACCTCAGTAAGGAGGCCACAGTGTAACACCACAGTTAAACAGGTTCACAAAAATTTTGTTTGAGAGGTTATTTACACAAACAATATTTTGTCTGAAGACTCTATTAAGGAAATAGCTAAGCTGGTCCAGGTTCTAAACCATAAGGCTTCTTCTACCCAGCCGAGAATAAAGCAAGTTGATAAAACACTTCTTGAGTGATATAATTAACAACGGACACTAGTGACTTTGAAGATTACCTTTTTCCTTTTTTTTTTTTTGTAACACTGGGGAAATAAAATATTAATTGGGGCTGTGGTGTGTAGCAATTGCTTCACACAGTAATTTAGTTAACAGTTGGAAGTAGTTTAGTCCCACACTTAAGAATCTAAAGCCATAGGAATACAGAGAAAATGCTTTTTAGCAGAATGATTTCACTATTTCCTAGGAGGTTAGTGCTTGGAGTTGGAACCCAAGTTTTCTGTTGGTCTTGTGTGGTTTGCCCTTTTGAAATACATGTCCTGGAACTTTAAAACTCACAAAAATCTCCTGTGCTAACTTGTAGGCCTTACCTAATAGAAATACCTTCAGAATAATTCTATCAGATCATTCAGGTTGTGGGTGATGGCTTAAAGTTGGCTGGAGAATCTTGGCCTAAATATTAGTCATGCTCACTGGAGCACATGCTAAGAATACATACACCACAGGAAAATAATTTGCCATTGAGAGGGATAAATTTTTGATAAATCAAGTCTAAACATTCATAAGGTATTGAAAGACATAATTTGGGCCACAAAATCCAACAAAATAGGGAAGAAAAATAAAGAAGTTGAGTCCAAAAGTGACTGAAACTCCTGAGTTCTTCACTGTAAGCACAGGACTGAAAAACTGGATATATTTTTTCATCTCATTAGCCTCATCTTGTTGGTAGTGGTCAAATTTCTTAGATTAAATAGTAAGAATCCAGGTGAAGATCACGACATCTCATCCTTGATTATGCTCATTTCAGCACACACATCAGAACAGAGGCAATGAAAAAACAGCAAACAAAGGTTCAAGAGATATTAAGTACTCCAATTTAAATTAAGCATGATGTAAAGGGAAAAATCTGGCTAAGATTAGATACCTGATTTTAGTGACAGTGAAAGTTTGAGGGGCTTTTCAAGTCCACTTCTAAGGCAATAATAAATTCTTCACTCAGATAAATTACGTGGTTTAGCATTTAAACAGTTAAAAAGCTTTCTGTCCTTGAATGGAAAGCATAATTTTATTTTTTTTTAGAGACTCACAAAACAGAGGTGTGAAAGGAGCCTGTGTCAACTTTGCTTTTAAACAGCCTTCTAGAACAGCTCTCTTTCCTCCTGACTGCTGTTACAGATGCAAAAGACTGTTCTGCAATGTCAATAGGGTGAATTAAGGACAGACTGTGAACTTAGTCTTTCAGTTGTAATTCTGGTTGTTTGCTTTCTTTAGACTTCATTCAAGCCCCTTGGGGGGCTCTTTTCTAGACAGTCTTGTGCAGATTTATAGACAGCCAGTATACATTACTTTTAACGGACATGTTAAAACATGCTTTTACACACAGCTTTTAAACATGGTGTTCGCAATCACCTGTTAGAAGCTCAAAAGTAAAGTTTTGTGAGTTTCCTCTTGTTAAGCTGACAAAAAACCCCACAAAGTTTACAAGAATGGGAAACATACAACTGCACTGACATAAACAAGTTCTATTACTTATATAGACTAACACATGTGAAATCTTAAAAATGATGTCTTAATGTCTTTAAACAAACAAACAAATGTTATAACATATGTTATAATGTTATAAACATTATATTATATGTTATAAATGTTATAACATATATAACAAATTTGTTATAATTTGAACAAAGTTTTTGCTGTTGCTACAGCACTTCCATGGTGCTGAGAGTTTCTTTTCCCTGCTCTACCCTTGGAGTAGACTTGGGGTTCACAAGAAACTGTGAGGAGACACAGCTAGGACAGCTGATTCCAACTGACCAAAGGGATATCCCATGCCATATAATTGTCATCCTCAGTAATAAAAGCTGGCAGAAAGGAGAAGAAAGGGAGTCTGGTAAGAGTTATGCCATTTGTCTTCACAAGTAGCTGTAATGTGTGATGAGGCTCTGCTTTACATGAGGTGGCTACAAATCTGGGTGTGGATAGGAAATAATTAATTCCTTATTTTACTTTGCTTGTATATGCAGATTTGCTTCACTTTTTAAACAGCCTTTATCTTGACCCGTGAGCTATCTCACATTGACTCTTCTGATTCTCCCCCATCCTGCTAGAGAGGAGTGAGAGAGTGACTGGGTCCACTTAGTTGCTGGTTAGGATCACCCTATTGCAGATCCTCTGTACAATCCACATAACTTTTGTTAGCCACAGAAAGCTGATGTGGAAGCATGCTGTTCCAGTGTTGTACTGCTGTCTGAAATTAGATATAGTAGTCATAACAATACAATTTTATGGTTGTGTCTAATACTTATCATACCAGTTCCCTAACTCTGGCCTGGTATTTATTTCAAATATATATTGACATTGCATTACAGCAGCTCAACAAGTTTTCTAATTCAGTAGAAATATAACCAAATTATATAAAAATGTATATGGTCAATATTAATTATCATGGAATTTAGTAATGTACAATTTTTTTTCTAGGCTGCATCAAAAGAAGTGTGTCCAGCAGGTCGAGGGAGGTGATTCTCCCCCTCTACCCTGCCCTTGTGAGACCTCACCTGGAGTGCTGTGTCCAGTTCTGGAACCCCCAACATAAGAAGGACATGGACCAGTTGGAGAGGGTCCAGAGGAGGGCCACAAAGGTGATAAGGGGGCTGAAGCACCTTTCCTACGAGGACAGGCTGAGAGAGTTGGGGCTGTTCAGCCTGGAGAAGAGGAGGCTCCGGGGAGACCTTCTAGCGGTCTTCCAGTACCTCAAGGGGGCCTACAAGAAAGATGGGGAGAGGCTGTTCAGTAGGGCCTGTTGTGACAGAACAAGGGGTAATGAGGGAGGTAGATTTAGATTGGATATTAGAAAAAAGTTCTTTATTGTAAGAGTGGTGGAGCACTGGAGCAGGTTGCCCAGGGAGGTGGTGGATGCCCCATCCCCGGAGAAGTTCAAGGCCAGGTTGGATGAGGCCCTGAGCAACCTGATCTAGGTGGGGGGGGCCCCTGCTTCTTGAAGGGGGGTTGGACTGGATGACCTCTGGGA
The DNA here is from genome assembly GCA_013399135.1 of Heliornis fulica. Classification (NCBI taxonomy): domain Eukaryota; kingdom Metazoa; phylum Chordata; class Aves; order Gruiformes; family Heliornithidae; genus Heliornis; species Heliornis fulica. The sequence goes on from VXBZ01002901.1 coordinate 361,324, forward strand.
GTCGCTTCTAACCGTAATCATTCTCTGATTCTATGATTCTAACTCCTGAGTCCTTCAGCTGTAAATCAAACTTTTCAACTAACAGCATTCTCAGACTGTCTCCAGCTAAAATAACAAGCAAGTTATTTACAAAGGTAGTAGATTTAGATTTGGGCAGCAAATATTTTTCTACTTTTAAAAGAATTTGCCTTTACTAATTTGAAAATCGGGGGGTGTCAAATACGTATTACAACAGCCTCATATTTTGTATTTCAAAATAAGAGATTAATTGACATTTGCCTTTTCCCTTCCCTCCTTTGTCCTTTTCCTCAAAAATGCACTTTAAAAAAAAACCACTTTGATTTTCGATAAAACTGTTTCAAAAATGTCACATCATTCCTGTTACCCAAATCTTCAAGTTCAGGGCTGAATACTTTGCAACTCTCATGATGAATACAGCATGTGCACTTATTTAAAAGTCTATCATATTGTCCCTTTAGCTGAGATTCATTCATCCAAAGCTGTCCTTCGGATGCAGGTACTAACTTTTTAACCACACAATTAACTGACAGTTTGTATATTTCCCTCTGAATTTTTAATTATCAGAACAGCAAAATTATCAAACATTTTAGACCAGTTACAGGTGCCTAAGAAACTCACAAAATAAGTGGCTTTTGCTTCAATATTATGAACATAATTCCAGGCAAGAACAGTGTCCTGAAGGCAATTTTTCATTTTATGTCCATGCCATTGAAAGTGGTCTCACTGTGTACTCCTAAATCTATGATAAAAATGGATGTCTCACAGGGCCAAATAATGTCAGTTCTCTCCAGCTTCTGTGAAGTCTAAACAAGTGAAACATGTCCTTCCAATGTACATTTTTAAATACAGAGAGGGAAGTGAACTTTTTTTTTCTTTATACAAGAAATTTTTGATAATACATTTCAAAATAATAAAACATGGCTGATTGATGATAAATGCCAAGGGCAATGCCAGCTAGATCTATATATAAGCCATAGATGTCCACATTTGATATAGAAATTTGAGGTTTCTTTTTTTTTCAGTGTGGAGAATTAAGCATACTAAGGAGCAACTGTGACCGGGATTATAAAGATATAGATCACAACCCAAAAGCTGTTATTTTTCTTTGACTACACAGGGACTTGGGCTGAATCTCTCATTTGCATATACTATTAACTTCTACAGCTGGTCAGAGGCAACCAAGGTTTAGTAATTTTTACATCATTTGGGAAGTAGGTATCCACACTGTAGATAAATCACACCAGAGTGGTAGAAAGATCCCAGTTGATCTAGGCAGGCCAGTCCAAATGCTGCACAGATTGCTGCCCCAAGTGTAGAGCCACATGAGTGCAATGTCATCCATCTTTTGCCCAGAATCATTATCGCTGCCAGTGATCAGGAGCTGTCCCAGCTGTCTTCACACAGTGCACTCTGGCATATCTGGAGGGGTCATTGGTTTAGATGCTATACACTGGGAACACAGCTTCAGACCAAAAGTGGCTTCATGCATTTGGACAGCGTAGCATCTTTCATGGAGCCAAATGGGCTGTGCATGGAGCTGATCCTGACCAACTTAGTTCAGTGTGGAAGCTATAGCACTACTTCTGGTTTTGAAACTCTGCCAAGCTCCAATTAGCATCAATACTGGATAGCTGACTGTATTGTGATTATGTTAGTAAAAGGAACAAACTCATGCTGAACTCGGTGGTGCTGGGATTTCACTGCTTCTGGCACAGGTGCTTGTTCAGGTGTTTCTTCATTCCACTTCAGGCTATGCTGTAAACAGACTCAGTAGGGTTATATATGCTAGTAATTCACAAAACAGTACATGAAATGGCTCTCCAAAATCTATGAGAAAAACATATGAAGTATGATACTTAATTCTCACTTGAATCTCATACTGCTATGAGTCATATTTCTTGTTTGCAGATTATATAAAATTATCTGTACAGGTAGACTGAATAGTTTATCAAAATAGAAGATATCTATCTGCCTTTCACCATCTTTTCACCAGCCTTTGTGCCTGATATACTGTAAACTGTTTTGACCCTTTCATACATCTTTCTGGGTTTTTTTCTCACTTTGCAGCAGATTTGCCTTCAAATAAGCACAAATTGTTTAAGAGAAGGGTGATTTTTTTTTTCATCCATCTGTCTTTCATTGCATTTTAGTTTCTCTTAGTAAAAAAAAATACTTTTCTTTATCACAAAAACTAGTAAATATTCACAGAAGTTATTCTACTAATGAATACAACCATTTTGCTAATTTATCCACTCAGAAAATGTAGATGCAACTCTATTCATAGTTCATAATGAAAACTCTAAAATCTCTGCGCATGCTTTTTCATTTCTGCAAAATTGGCTTAGTTTTTACTGATTTTATTTTATTTTGAAATTGTATAATACCTGAAAGGTTATATTACAAAAAAAGCCAAAACAAAACCAGACAAAATTTCAATTTATTCTCTAAGATTCTATATAAGATACTACTTTTAAGATACCAACAAAATAGCAAGAAAAATATCCAAAACCAATGTGTTCTTCTAAAGAGGAAAAATGAATAAATGGGAGGAATAATTTTACAGATTGCCTAAAGTGAGATTGCAGAAGAAGACTTGAAGAGTTGACTTAACTACATACAGCAATGTATTAAATTATACAGGAAAAAGAAAAGATTCCCCTAAAATGCAGAATTTTGCAATGAAGGCAATCAAACAAGAATGTTTTTTACAAAAAAAATTACTCACAAATAAGCACAATTTTTTTTTTATATTAGTGTCATTTCAAAACAATGGTACTTTGTGACTGAATTCTATTCATTAACCCAAAAGCTCTAATTAAAGGGTAATAATTACTTTTATTTTACAACATTTTTAGTAGTGCATACAGCTACTCACACCTTATTAATATTAACAGATTAGATTAAGACATCATGACCCAGTACCTCCATCCCAGGCTGATGGATGAAATTGCTGCCTTCCCATTTGCAGGTTTCAGGGCACTGTCTTTAACGGCACCCACATATAACACTTATAGTAGGAATCTCACAAAACACAACTACAGATGGCCAAGACCAGATGGCCAAGGGCTTCTTCAAATATATAGCAAACAAAACTAATATTAGAGGCAGTGTGGGTCCACTGATGAATGATGTGGGTGCCCTGGAGACTGAGGACAGTAAGAAGGCAGAGTTACTCAATGCCCTCCTTGCTTCTGTCTATACTGTTGGAGACTGCAGAAGCCCCAGACAGCTGAAGCCCCAGAGGAAGTCAGGATAAATGAGGAGTCTGCCTCGGTTGATGAACACTGGGTCAAGGATCAATTAAGGCATCTGGTTAACCGTAAGCCCATGGGTCCTGATGGGATGCAACCGAGGGTGCTGAGGGAGCTGGCAGGAGTCATTGCTAGGCCACTGTCCATCATCTTTCAGAAATCCTGGGAAATGGGAATGGTGCCTGAGACATGGAGAAAAGCAAATGTCACTCCAGTCTTCAAAAAAGACAAGAAGGTGGACACAGGTAACTACAGACCAGTGAGTCTCACTTGCATCCTGGGAAAGGTGATGGAAGGACTTATCCTTGGTGAGTCTCTAGGCACATCAAGGATAAGAGGGCTGTTAGGAGTAGTCAGCATGGTTTTACCAAGGGGAAGTCATGATTGACTGACCTAATGGCCTTTTACGAGGATATAAAAAGGTGGATGGATGATGGTAGGGCAGTGGATGTGTTTTTCCTTGACCTCAGTAAGGCATTTGACACTGCCTCCCACAGCGTCCTAGTGGGCAAACTGAGGAAGTGTGGCCTGGAGGGTAGTGAGGTGGTCTGAGAGCTGTTGAAGGAAGGAGCCAGTGAGTTGTCATTAATGGGACAGTCTGGCTGGAGTCCTGTAACTAGTGGAGTCCCTCAAGGGTTGGTACTGGGACCAGTACTGTTAAATACTTTCATTGATGACCTGGATGAGGGAATAGATTGCACAGTCAGCTGGTTTGCTGATGACACAAAGCTGGGAGGGGTGGCTGACACACCAGAAGGTTGTGTTGCCATTCAACAGGATTTAGATAGGCTGGAGAGTTCGGCAGGGAGAAATTTAATGACATTTAACAAGGGCAAGTATAGGGTCTTGCATCTGGGGAGGAACAACCCCTCAGTTCAAGCAGGACATAGGACTCCTTGAAAGAGTCCAGTGCAGGGCCACCAAGGTGATTAAGGCAGTGAAACACCTTCCTTATTGGGAAAGGCTGAGGGGGCTGGGTCTCTTTAGCTTGGAGGAGACGAAGGGGTGATCTCATTAATGTTTATGAATATGTTAAGGGTGAGCGTCAGGAGGATGTAGCCAGGGTCTTCTCAGTGTTGACCAGTGATAGGACAGGGGCCTAGGGGTGCAGGCTGGAACATAGGAAGTTCCATGTGAATGTAAGGAAGAACATTTTCACTGCAAAGGTGAAAGATCACTGGAACAGGCTGCCCAGAGAGGTTGTGGAGTCTCCTTCTCTGGAGACATTAAAGACCAATCTGGATGCATTCCTGTGAGATATAATCTAGGTGATTTTACTCAGGCAGGGGGATCGAACTAGATTATCTTTCTTCCAAATCTTAACACTCCAAGGTGCAATTATAATACTCATCAGAATGTGTACTAAAAATTACAGTCACTCTTTAAGCCCATTATTCATTCCCCTTCTAAGGAAGTAAATTATTATATTTTTACTATATATTTACAAAAGATATGTAAGGTTGTGGCGGTTTAAGCCTTTCCTGAGGCCAGGCTCCCACCAAAGTTGCTCTATCACTCCCCTCTTAGCTGGACAGGGGAGAAAATACATGTTGAGAGGCTTTGGAGTCGAGATAAGGACAGGGAGAGATCATTCTGCAGTTAGCGTCATGGGCAAAACAGACTCAACACAGAAGAAAGGCAAGAAAACTCTCTAATTTATTACACTACACTACACACATAGAAAAAACAGTCAGATAATGAGAAGCACAAACAGCTCTTAAAACTCCACTTTTAAAAATATAAACAACACATCCAACCTCTTAAAACACTTTCTCTGCAGACACAATTCCATTCATGATTTCTTCTCACCAGGATGGCACGGGGAAAGGGGGTGAGCCTGGTCCCCCATAGTCAAAAGCCCTCCTCCCTGGCAAACCTGCTCCAGCATGGATGTCTGTCTCTTAACTCTCTCCACTGGCTGCAGGTGCTGCCAGGGGCTTGTTTAAGAATTAGCCAGGGTCACAGAATCTTCCCTATTCCTCCACCTGCTACATGGTGGGCTCCTGCCTGGCCCAGGTACCGCTCCACGGGCTACAGGTGGGGTCTCTTCATCTTCCATGGGCTGCGGGGGGACACCCGCTTCACCATAGTATTCTCCACGGGATGCAGGGAATCTTCTCTCAGTGCTTCCTCCTCCTCCTTCCCTTCACTGACCTTGGTGTCTGCAAAGTTTCTTACATCTTCTCACTCCTTTCTCCAGTGGCAAAATGCAGCTGTTTGTGTTTTTCTCTCTCTAAAATGTGATTCCCAGAGGTGCTGTGACCGGTGCTGATTGACCCATCCGGCCTTGTCAGTAACAGGGTTTGGGAGTTTGGCCTTGGGAACCCAGCTGGGATTTACTTTGTTGGACCCTTAAGAAACTTTTAGCTGCTTCTTAAAGAAGCCGCATGGTAAAACCACCACAAAGGTGACACCTCTGAAGAATGTAACAATATTATTGAAGAGTTCTTTTGTCTATTAAAGAACCTACCATGTAAAAATAGCTTGAGCAAAAAACAGGTTCCTGCCTCACCTTGTCATAACAGACTTTGTGGGGTCTTTTTCCATAATTCGGCTGAGAAAAACCTCTTCTGAATTGCGTTTTGTACTGTGCATCTACATACATGTGTAAGACGTAAGTCCTTTCCTGATGGTATCATATCATCAAAGATGGAGTAATGTACATAATCTCCAAAATGCTTTCTTCAGAAAGCTTAGTAATAGCAATGAGAAAATCAGTCCCTCTCTTTGCAAATTTCTCTTTGTTTTTGAAATTAGAATCTAAATGCTTCCAAGGAGATATTTTTTCCACTTCCTTTTTACAGAGTCTTTGCAAAATAGTACCTTGCCTTCAGCTAGGACAATTTCATACACTACAAAATTATAGCACTTGTAGCGTTAATTATCTATTTTTACAGAAAATTGTCTATTTTTACAGAAAATTCTCATGTAGACATTCTAGCACTTAGTAATACAGCGATGCATTGGTTTAGAATGCTTGTGATAGGATTATTCTGCACAATATAGCAGTATGTTAGTCAACCCAACAGAATAGAGCTGAATGCCGTCTTTATGTTCTTTGCACTCAAAGGTCCTTTTCTTATAGATCAGACCTGTGCTAAAGGGATGGAATCCCTTTGCTATTGTGATGAAACATTTCTCCTCTTCTGTGTTAGGACCTTTAATCCATTTTACAACAACTTTTCTGTAGACAGGCTGATCTAGAAAAGGCACTACCAGAACATAATTCTAATCCTAAATTAAAGAATATTGTCAAACCTATTGTAATCCTGAAATAGTGTTGTCAAGCCTGAGAGGTGATGCAGAGATACACGCAAGTGTCAGTAAGTCATCTCATGTACTAGAATAATTCCACCCGTAGTACTATGAAGAACTTTGATGAAGTAAGTTAACCTATATATTGCTGCAGATGTCTTACAGACATGAATATCTTAATCTATACTGTAAAGTAGACAGAGATGGAATTCTTATCTTCAGTTCTAGCTGCCTTGTTGAAAATGGAAAAGAGAACTAGTCATTTGAAAAAAAAAAGTAAAAGAATCACTCCTCATTTTAAGTTAAACTTGAATCAAAGATTTTTTTTTTAATGTTTTAAAATTATTTACATAGCCTGTTTGCTTATTTTCCAACACCTTTTTCTCTCTTTCCATGCATGCTGCTTTGGGTTCTGCAGCTGAACATGAACTGGAAATTCTGAAATTCAAAAGGAAATCTGTTCATACAAGTTTTCCAGTGGAATGTTGTACATCAGAGAGGGGTTTGACATTGAACAAATGAACCTCAATATAGACACTTTTGATGTTCCTCCATCCTTACTGGTGGTGATATAGTGATTTCCAGTGTTATATCTTCGCTTTCTTAATTCAGTTTCCATTTATTTTTTTCCTTTGAGACATTTAATGTAAGCTACTGTGTGCTCTTCTGACTCATCCTCAGTCTTCTGTTTATGAGAACTGAAAAGTATCATTATATTCAAACAGATTCGGTAATTCAAAGAAATATAATTTCAAACATTGTAATTACATGGGTTGTCAATGATCCTTTTCACTTATTCAGCATTAGAATTCTACGCAGTTCTGAATGCTGTATCTTAGCTGAAGTTTTATTTGCAAAGTTTCTTTTTATTTTCACACTTCCTTGTCGTCTAATAACTGAATAGAAATGCTAGTGGAGATACAGCTAGATAGTTCAATATTCACAAACCCTCTATATCTCTTTCTTTTTTTTTTTTTTTTTTAAATGCAGTGAAATAGTCTAGTGAAAATGTAACACATTGCATAACATTCAAATGAGAAGAGTTGTCTCACTTCATATAAAAGTTAAAGGAATGCCTATACTTTTTATCTGGACTGAGAAAACCATCAACTTTAGAATAATTACCAATGAGACAGCCCAAAGCAGTATACACCATAATTTTGTATAGCCCTTTTTTACCAATGTGGGTGCTCTGATCCAAAACTTCATTCTAAGTTAGAGAACTTATCCTGAGGTTTTCTTCTCCCACATAAATGTCACAACCTCTATCACATAGAGTTATTTTTGCACTCCCTGTTCCTATAAATATTTAATTAGTAACACAAAGTGAAACTATTCCAGCAACGATGATAAATTCACACTTAAAGTAGCATGCAACTGCAAGCTTTTTTGTATACTATAAAAGTAGAATTCTGAACACATTTTTCTGTATTTCAAGTGAAATCTGTGAAAATTTACCTACTTAATGAATAAAGGGAAAGCTATGCTTTGTCTAGCTGCTGAGGTGACTGCATTTATGATGGTTTAAGTATCCATCTGGGGATGGATGAGAAGCCCACCAAGAGCTTATGGGTCAGGATTAAAGGGTCAGGGACAGGAAACATTATAGTAGAGGTCTGCTACAGGCCACACAGATCAGGAAAAACAACTGGGCCATAGAGGTTGTGGAAATCCCCTCCCTGGCTTTGTTCAAGGCCAGATTGGTTGGGGCTTTGGGGCCCTTGCTCTAGTGAAGGCTACCCCTGCTAATGGCAGTGATGTTGGAACTAGATGAGTTTCTTCCTGAAAAGCTAATAAGAATAACAGAGATTCTGCAAGAGAGCATTGTGGCTTCTTTCATTCTGAAGACACATCCTGCAACTTTAAAGGATTGTTTTGAGCAAATAAATACATTGTAACTAGTTTCACAAGCTACTTCTCTGTAACTTAAAATGTGAATGTTAAAAATCTTCCAAAATTGTCTTTTTAATGTGAAATATTTACTTATCTGGCTTACATCTATGACATGAAATCCCCCTTCTTATGCCATATAAACAATGACAATGCACTTCACTGAATTAATACACCTGTCATGGGTTTGAGTATATCAAAGCTGAGGGGTTTTAAATTAGTGAACATCAAATGACTACATAATTTGCTTATAACATCATCTACCTTGAGGTTATCATGATTGATTAATACTTCAAAACATATAAGGAGGTAATGAAGTATTTTGATATAGTAGATGAATACATACCAGACAGAGTATTCATAATGAAAGGACAAACAATTCTTCCTTTAGTGTTTTGGTTTTTTTTTCTCTAAGAATAGTTATCTGCATTTCCAGTAGTGTTGGGGATTGTTTGTGGGATTTTTTTTTCCTGTTTTTTTTTTTTTTTTTTTAAGTAGAAAATAGTCCTCATTACTGTGGCACCCTGAAATCATGGAATTATAGAATCTCAAATATTACACAACGTCTCTGGGCAGCCTGTTCCAGTGCTCTGTCCCCTTTTCAGTGAAAATGTTTTTCCTTACATTCACATGGAACTTTCTGTGTTCCAGCTTGGACCCATTGCACCTTGTCCTGTCTTTGGCCATGGATCCATCCTTCTGACACTCATCCTTAACTTATTTATAAACATTTATGAGTCAGTCTCCTCTTCTCCAAGCTAAAGAGACCCAGCTCCCTCAGTCTGTCCTCATAAGGAAGGTGTTCAACTCCCTTAATCATCTTGGTGGCCCTGAGCTGGACTCTTGCAAGGAGTTGTATGTCCTTCCTGAACTGAGGAGCCCAGAACTGGGGACAATATTCCAGATGTAGCTTCACCACAGGGCAGAGTAGAGGGGGAGGAGGACCTCTCTTGACCTACTAGCCATCCCCCTTCTAATACACCTCAGGGTGCCACTGGCCTTCTTGGTGGCCAAGAAAGGGGGGCTTCTTGGGGGCACATTGCTGCCTTATGGTCATCCTGCTCTCCACCAGGACCTCCAAGTCCCTCTTACCTACACTGCTCTCCAACTGGCCAGTTACCAACCTATACTGGTATAAATGTGTAATGGGTATTTGAACCTGTGAAGTAATGTGCCAGTTCTGGAGTACTGTGCCCAGTTCTGTGCTCCCGAGTTCAAGAAAGGCAGTAAACTACTGGAGAGAGTCCAGTGGAGGGCTGCAAAGATGATTAGAGGAGTGGAGCATCTCTATGTGGAAAGGCCAAGAGAGTAGGGTCTGTTTAGCCTGAAGACTGAAAGGGGAACTCATTGATACTTTTAAGTATCCAAAGCAGATATCAAGACAGGCTCTTCTCAGAGGTGCCCAGTGACAGGATGAGGGGCACTGGGCACAAACTAGAACACAGGAAGTTCCATCTGCTTTACTCTGAGGGTGACAGAACACTGAATTGGATTGCCACAGAGAGTTTGTGGAGTCTCCTGTGGATATTTTCAAAAGCCACCAAGAACCAGTCCTGTGCAACCTGCTCTAGTTTATTCTGCTTTAGTGGCAGGGCGGGGGGTTGGTGGTGAACTGGATGATCTCCCTGGGTCCCTTCCAACCCCTGCTACTCTGTGATTCTGTGAACCAAACACCTTTCTTGAAATATGCTGGAATCTAATCACTCATTTACTAGGTTAGACATGGAGCTGAAGATAACTGAAGGTTTTGGGGCAGGATTATTTTTTCACCAATATTTTCTCTTGTACAAATTAGAACAAGATTCTGTCTGTCCCAGTAGACTATAATGCATAGTTATAATAACTGAAAACAAGGACAACGTTCTTTTCACAGCTTGCTGTCATGGTGTCAATAAATATTGCAGCATCAAATTTTCCACTCAATGCATTTATAGCACAGAATAAGGAAGATGAAATATTTAGTGCTACTGGACTTTGAGCTTCATCTTCTAGATTTTTTTTGTGCCTTCTGTCATTAAAGCTATTCAATTTACTTTTACCCATGTCTTGTTGCTTAAGTGTATTTCTGTACTGAAATATGTCTTCACTGAATAGTAAATATGTCTATTCCATTGACTACACTGTGCAGTAGTAGTTGCATAGAAGTCTTTGAAGACTGCAGGGATAATGAAAAGTCATGAACTGTTTTCTTCGGATGTCAAGCTTTTTCCAAAATTAGGGTGTCTAGTGTTCCACTGATATATTTCTAAATCAGATATACATATATTAAGATCACTTCTGGAAAGTAGGTACATTTAAGTAGCTGTAAAACATCTGCTATTGTAATTGAGATTCAAACCAGAACTTTGACTACAGTTGCATTAGCACAAAAACCTCCACGGCCAGGTCATATATACTGCTAGACACAAACCCTAGGACAGTAAATGCCTTTTATACTTCACATTTTAGTGATAACAACATCCAGAATTATTTTGAGAAAAGGGTATTTGGACATGTTATAGGAAAAGAGAACCAACAAAATCAGCAAATCTAAACCTTGCATACATTCCCTTTATTTTTTCTAAGATTATACACACTTTTATGACTAAAAGCTTCTTTTTTTCTTTTTTTTTTCTTTTTTTTCCTCCTGGTAACAACACTATGTGCAGCATATGCCTACATTCTACAGTAGTTACTGCTGCATTATTTATTAAAATTACTCAATTTGGATTTCAGTTCACACACACTTTACACAAATTTACTTGATACAAATCCATCCAAATTTTTGCAGCTCTGAAAAGACTTTCTAACTGTTACTAATGGGTTTTCAATAATATTTAAATCCTTTTCTGCATAACAAAAGCATAGGCTGTCTCCAAGGCTATAAAAATGGAAGCAGATTGGAAAATAGAATGGGTGAAACTGCGTAGTATCTATCCCTCTCAACTTTCTCTGTCCAGTTGTATCTTCTTTTGAAATGAGGATGATCTGAAATATTGAGGTGAATCACTGGAATCTGCCCTCCCAGAAAAAAAAAAAAAAAAAAAAAAGACAAAAAAACAACTCNAAAGAGAGACAAAAAATCATCTCCATTCAAGGTTTTCTACTTTATAACTGGAGGTTTGAGCACCACATTTTCCAGAAATGACATTTGTTCTAGTTAAAGGAGAATGTCTACAATGCTGAAGTAGACAAAGCAATAAATGACCTTTGTGTAGCTGAGGCAATTAATCAACTACAAACATTTGCTGCAAGTACACCTCTGCACCACACACGTTATTGCTATCAGGAAGACAGTTTCATACATAAGCATCTTACAGAAGATGCAATTTTTCTTCCTTTTGTGTGGGTTTGTAAGTAATGTGATGTGTTTCTGTCGCTCTCTTTCTGACACTTAGAAATGATGCTGACATCAGGAATGTGGCTCACTCTGGATAAATGAGAAGCCACATAGTCCATAAACACCAAGACTAAATTACTGATATCAGGAGAGGAAAAGTCATCCACTAGCACTGAATGCCTGGCAAATAGGACAGTGGGATGTAAGATGGAAAATACATATTTTTTTTTTTGGTGTTAACCACATTTTTAATTCTAAGATCCTGTGTAACCCAAAGCTAGGACAAAAATACAGGGATTTTTTTCCTTCTTCTACTCCCATACCATTTGTCCTTTTCCTCTAAGCTCTAAGGCCTTATGTATCTTAATGCGCAATGTTTCAAATCACACTGATGAGTATCTCTGAGAATTACATTCCAAGTATCCTAATATTCCTATGAGTGAAACTCTAGTGAGGTCAAATTAGAACCTCTTTATACGTAAGATCTATTGAAGGTTAAAGCTGATATCCATAAAAAAGTGCTGTAGGAGGAACCTATCATATTATAACCAAGGTGAACAAACAGAAGCCTGTTTGTTCACCTTGGTCATAACATGATAGGTTCCTTTTACTTTGTAGCAAAATATGACAGATATACTGATTTCTGAAGTGTTTTCTTTAAATTCAGCAGGTCTTGCAGTAAAGGTTCTTAATCAGTATGTTTGCAGCATATTTACTGTATACCTTACTCCTAAAATAAGCACTGATGTGAGATAAAAAAAAACCCCAAACTTGAATTGCATTATTCTGCGTTACACACTGTGTTTAACATTGTTGAGAGCCTTCTGCATGTTCTTTCACAGCCTTTCCTGAAACCAGCCAAATTTTCAGTGCATCAAGCCTTTAACAGGAAAGAAGTACTAACACAAAGAATCTATGGTGTAAACAACTTGCTTACATTTAAATAAATCAATAGCATTCCTGCTGCAGCATTATACTTTTGAGTTGAAAACTGTTTTTATGACTCATTTACTCAAAGCAAAGATCAAGCATTGCATTAATTTCTTATCCTAGACTTTTAACCAGTAAGTATAAGTCAAAAGCCCACTTGAGCAATTCACAAACTGAATATGCAGAAAAAGATCATCAGAGCAAAAACAGGCAGTATAAGTGGCACACTGAAGTACTTGTTGAACTACCTAATTAAGTGGACAATCAACTCACAAATTATTTAAAAAGAGTCTATTTACTGACATGCCACACAGGGAAATTTTCTGACTTCAAGTAGACATCTACATGAAACTCTTAGGAATACCTGTAATAAAACCTTGTTTAAATATCTGGCTAGTACTGGATATACTAATAAATATATTAATAGTTACAAAAGACAAAAATAATGCCCATTTTATATTTCTCTAAGTTAAATTTTCTTTCCTTGCAGTCTAATCTAGGGAATTTATTTAACCCCTGACTGAAGTTGGAGAAGCTTGTGACTTCTTTGAAGGACTTACACATTTTAAGGTTATGCCTCTGTTACTGAATAACAGGTAATGGCATAGGCTGATACCTAGACTAGAGGAACATGAAGGTTTTTTGTACTTGATGGCATTAAATCCAGGGCATCACTCCCTGAGCAATATAATATATCCCAAGATACTCATTTCTCTGCAGCATGTCATATCTTTACATTGATAGAGTTGGATCTTTGTACATTCTGGAAAGGACTGGAACAAGATTGCTTGGAAAGCTAAAACACCTTTTGAGTACTGATCTGAATAAATTCCATCCTTCACAGCAGGAATCTTATTCTGAACTAGCCACCCTCAAAACCCTTTATTGATAATAAATAGAATTGAGCAGTTCAATTATTCTGAAGAGGTGTGCTTCAATATGTGATGAACCACTGTCTAGAAGAGCCTTTTTTTCTTCACTTAGCACAAACAAATCCCATGCAGACTGACACAGCTTTTAGCTAAGAAAATACTAATTTATCTAGTGAATAGACTCAGACACTGGTTTAGAGCATACAACAGCAAAATTGTTTGGGTGGGTATTTTTTTTTTTTCTGCATTAAGATTTTTTTTTTTGTCTTTGTGCTTAAAATAATTTGCTTACTTTATCATTTTCCTAAGGTTAAAAAATATTAATCCCCAACAGTGTCTGCAGACTGAGTGTAGTAAACTTTGTTCATTACAGTATGAGGTCAGTAAATTAGAAAGTATGCTTAATTGGCATTTTTTATATTTTGGCCAATTCTTTTCAGTTTTGTTAAAGTAATCATTTTATCAAGACAAAATATGTTTGTACTCTTTTGTTTTATATTTCAGACCTGGTTTAAAATATTGCATTTTACTACTCATAGTGGTTAGTTGACTTCAGGGGACGTTTCTGACTCTCAAGTATCTTTTGAATGGGACATTTATTATTTTTTTAACTGTTTTAATTATCAATTTGTAGAAATGGCTGTTGGTTTTGTTGCTATTATTGTTGCTGTTATTGTTGTTATTATTAAATTTAACTAGCAAATATATTTTCAGTTGTGCTGACCTTTAATCATGTATTCTCCATGCTAACTGTTCACCTTAGGGTGTAATTTCTTTTTGAATATTTCTACCAATGAGGATCATTGAAAGAGGAGAAAACATTGTTTCAAGAAGCTCTTCCAGCCATTTAGTTGAAAAAGCTGACAGTGAAGAAGAAACTCTCAGCTCTGGGGTCCCCAGTCCAGTTAAGATATTGAGCTGTTGGAGTGAGTCCATAGAAGTTCCACAAGGATGATCAGAGGGGGTGTAGCACCTCTCCTATGAAGAGACTTCTTCAGTGTGGAGACCAGAAGGCTGCAGGAGGCCTTATTGTGGCCTTTCAAAAGAACACATAAGGAAGGTGGAAAGGGACTGATTATCATGAATTATAGTCATAGAAAAACAGTGGATGATAGCTTTAAACTAAAAGAGGGTAGATTTAGTTTAGACATTAGGAAAACATTCTTCACTCTGAGGGTGGGAGACACTGGCACAGATTGCCCAGAGAAGCTGTGGCTGCCCCGTCCCTGGCAGTGTTCAAGGCCAGGTTGGATGGGGCTTTGGGAAAACTGGTCTACTTGAGGGTGTCCCTGCCCATGGTAGGGGGGCTGGAACTAGTTGATCTTTGAGGTCCCTTTCAAACCAAACCATTGTATCATTCTCTGATTTTAAGAAACTGATTTAAAATAAGACCATGGGCACATGACCACAGTTCAGGAGAGGTTAGGACTGAATAGCTTGCAACATTAGTGCTATGTCTACATTTCTATGAGCCCAAGGAATAAAAAACTGTTAAGTAAGTATACTTCTGACAAAACACTTTGCTTTGTGAGTTGGACACAAATGAGCAATAAATTAATATTTTATACACCTAAATCAATAAATAACTTTAACAGAGAACAGCTAAACGTGAGGTGTCAGTGATTGCTATAAGCAGTAACCTGCACTAGGTTTATATAGCAGGCTGGTGTAGCTAAACACATTATATGTTACTATGCTAATGTTATCACATTATGTGTTAGTATGCTGGAATTTATTGTTACTTAAAACATCTCTGAAGCAGCCCTGACAATATTTACATTCAGTAAAGGTGAAAGCAACGGTGAATTATATATCTAATTTACTAAGATACTGCTTCAGGATAACTTTCCATGGATCATGTGTATATACTGTATTTCAGAAATCTATTTAATTAACAAAACCCTGCAAGCTTAAGAAACACAAAAGAATCCTTATCTGTTAAAATAAGTGGTTCGTGTGGCTCCATAAAACCACAATACTGAACACACTATCAAAGTTTGATAATAGGAACTACATTTCAGCAAATGAAGTTATAATATCTCCTCAGCTTAGCATTAAGATTCAAAGACACCTTCAGAGGATTTTTTACTGCTTGTGACAATGCCTTAGTATAGGAAACTGATTACATTGAAGTATTTAGGTTTCCCATATGAAAAACGGCAACTAAACACAAGAAACAAATCTCATTCTTATCAGATTTAATACTAAACTTACAATCTTTCATATTTTTATTACAGTTCATTGTTACAGCTGAAAGCATTCTCTACCCATTCGGCATTAGAACTGCACGTGCTTTGAAATTAATGAGCCAGAATGAAGCTCAGACCTTACAAGGTTAATTTAAGCTTGTCCTACCTCGTGTTTTCCTGGAGTTTTACATTATGTAAATTGCAGGTGATGATGTGAAGCTGTAGGAAAACCCACAAGTCATGAAGCCAAGTCACAGCTCTGGAACTGAAATTAGAATAGCTGATGATCAGAGGAAATTACCCTACCTTGCCTTTCTCAGTAACTCATGCAACTTTTCTTCTTTCTAATGCAGGCTTTTGTAGAACTTCAGCTTTTATCCCTTCATTGAGATGTTTTTTAGACGTAAGCTTCTTTAGAGCTAAAAATGCAAAAAAA